>JAWWEM010038401.1:0-14252 GCA_035582935.1 Ormyrus thymus
AAAGTACAAGCTGCAGCGGGGCGCGGGGGGGGGGGGGCAACAAAAGATCATCGCCTGCCTGCACCGGGGGCACTTGTTTTCCGATTCGTTTTAATTGAAAAGAGATGGCGGGCGCGGAGGCTATGTGACACAGCGACAAGGAGAGACAGTCGAGGGGGTCGGCTCACGAGCCTGATTTTACGGGCGTCGATGGAAGGGCCAACTGTCGGCTTTAATCATAACCAAAAACATTCGTATACGCCCGATCCCGAGAGTAGATACGCGTCGCCGAGCATTTATATCGTAATAAGCATTCGAGACGGCGCGCCGACTCATCGAGAATAAATATTTATCAGAGGAAAGTGTTCTTTTTTTTCCTTCTCCTCCCCCGCGCCCCTACGAGGAAATTAATTGGCCGCATTAGGCGAATTTCATCACCTAGTAGCCTTACGCGCGTCGTCGTCCCCCCCCAAATCCGCGGCAAATCGTCCGCGTTAATTCAAGGCAGCACTCGCATTCGGCACCGAGTCGTAAATAAAATGCCGAGCTCCTCTATGCGTGCGAGGGACGTAAGGGCTGACCGATCGGGCGACTTAAGCAAATTCGCTAATAAAATGCGCGCCGTCGATCCGCCTCTCTCTCTCTCTCTCTCTCTCTCTCTCTCTCTCTCTCTCCCCCGTCGACGTCGGCAGCCGCATGAAAATCGAGCGATGCAGCCTTCCCTTTTTTTTTTTTTTTTCATTATTCGAAAGTTCAACGAATTTGCTAATATAGATGTAGGTAATGGAAAAAAAGAGCGCGGCGGACGGGCCCTAAGAAGCGGGAGTATAGCTGACTCGGGCGGGCTTGCCGCTCTCTCGGCAAGATTGCGATCCATCATTGAATGTTTGCGGGGCCGCTGTTGCTCCCGGGGCAAATACATTGAATTTATTTATTGCCTTGACTCTACTTCGGGCAATGATCACTGGGGAGAGCGAGAGAGAGAGAGAAGGAGAGAGCGATAGGGACAGGGGGAGAGTAAGGATCCACGCCTGGCCTGGCACAATCCCGGCTGCTGCTCTGCTCTCTCTCTCTCCGCTCCCCTGCGCCATTAGCTAACCATATGATTATTTCATAGTGCCCTCGTGTATACGCAGGGGGTGCATATCGTTCTGGCGCCGGTGTCGCGCGCGGCCGAACGAGCGGAAGAAAACACCCGAGATTGCGACGCCTCCTCGAACAAGTGCCCCGGCTAATGCCGAATTATCAGCTACCCCTTCCCGAGCCGAGCTGTCGCCCGCGAGATTCGGGAAGGGAGAGAGAGAGAGAGAGAGAGAGAGAGAGAGATACGTCGCGCGCTACCGCGACGGGAAAGCGGGGCGCCGGCGCGGCTGACGCTGACGGCACACTTGTTACAATATTTGCGGAGTCGACCCCCGAAAAACCGAGCCCTGGCCTGCCGCTGACAAGTACTTCTCCGCTTATAAGTGCGTCGGGATACGGGAGGCGGCCGAGGAGCGAAGGATGTGTATATATATATATATATGTGCGTGTACTCCGCGCTTTTTTTTCTTCGCCCGCAGCTGGATTCTCACTATTATATAGCCGAAACTCGGAAACCGGCCTCGAAATTCAAATCCGAATTGCTAATGGTATTGTAATAGAGGCCGGGGCCTCCACTTGAGCTCGGAGAATATATCTAGTACTCCGGGTGCTCAGGATATTGCTACTCCGGCGGCTCGTTGACGCGTAATGCATTCGCCCAGCCAGCGGAGGGTCCCAGATATACACCGACACGTACAGCTTAATGGGAGCTTTTTATTGTGCGGAGAGAGAGAGAGAGAGAGAAACCTCTCTTATTTATTTATTTAGTCTCGCGCCCTAATTTATTCCGGCCGGCGAGCTCGGCATTGTTGTTTCTAGTCCGCTTATGCGCTTACGCGAGAGAGAGAGAGAGAGAGATTGAGAGAGAGCCCGACTAGCAGGAGAGAAAATTTTCGAAATGAAAAGGAACGAAAAAATAATCATCATCTCCCGAGCGAGAGTCCGGAGGTGGGCATTGATGAAGACGTGAAAAATAGAGAGACGTCCCTTCGCGTGGCACTTGTTTTGTTGTTTATGGCGACGAGAGGGAGCCGGGGAGGAGCGGCGGCACAATGGGCTCGAGTGAATGAGGGGTCCGTAGCCTGAATAAGCCCAGTCGCCTGATCAAACACACCGGGATGTGCTCTTGCAGGAGAGAGAGAGAGAAGCTGTCCCCACATTAGCGTCTCTCTCTCTCTCTCTCTTTGCAGGCGCAGTGTCGCTGGCGTCCGGGCATTGTGCGAGCGACGTCCAAGGTGTCCCTCGCCCTCCGCCCCTCCGCTCGGCTGTGCCTTTACTTTTTCCCCGGTATTTTAATTATCGCCAGTTTTCTATGATTAAACCGATCGAATCGCGCCTCGGAACACGAGGCAGACGCTGCGCCTACTTTGGACGGGGCGCGGGCACGGGCCATCATCTGGCAGTTACGCTGCGGCAGATGCTCCTCGAGTATCAGCTGTCCCTATCTCTCTCTCTCTCTCTCTCTCTCTCGTGGCGTGATTCATGCCACGCGCGTTACTTCTCTCCATTCTTCCGCAATTAGTGCGCGCGGCGCACCCCCGCGAACCCTCCTGGCGCAGGAGGACGCCAGTTGTCGATGTTCTTTTTTGGCCCGACCTTCTCTCTCTTTATTTTTTTGGGTCTTTCGAGCCGTCCGGCAGAATCTATCCTCCGAATTTCCAAGCGCGCGCGTCGTGTTTTTGCTCGAGTCGCGGGGCGTTGCTTCGGTGCACTTCCACCAGCGAGTCTCTCTGTATGCAAAGGAAGAATAAAAAGAAAGCAGTCGGAGAATCTAGTAAAAGCGTCGCGTCATACGCGAAAGGGAGCGAGAGCGAGAGAGAGATAAAAAGAAGGCGAGTGTTCACCTCGTGGCAGAGGCGAGGGAGGACTTGGAAAATGAAAGAGCGCGGGACAGGAGCGGAGTAAAGCGAGGGTGAATCCGAAAAGAGAGCGAGAGTCCATTAGCAGATTACGTACCCACCCGCCTCGCTTCACCCTCCGCTTACCTTCGAAGGATCGCCCCTTGGACAAGAGCGTATATACGGAGCGGCGGCCCGACACGCCAAAGGCTCGACTCGAATTCTCTCGCTTTGGGTTATTGATGCGGAGAGCCGAAGGAGGAGGGGGAGGAGGCGGAGGGGAGAGGCCTCGCCAAAAATTAAATCGACGAACTTTTCCTAACGGCCCTGCCCGCCGGTAATCCGAAATATTCCGAGTGCGCGAGCGAGAGCACTTTTTGCCGCCGGGCCGCGAAATCGGCTCGATTTACGAGAGAGAGAGAGAGAGAGAGAAAAGAGGCGAAAAAATTCGACTTCTTCTTTTCGTTCGAGAGAGATTCCGCGAGCGCACTTTGTCCCGATCCCTTTGACGCGGCTCGCGCGAAATCCGCGCTAATTTTCCGGGGACAAAAAAAGGGAAGGCAAAACCCGAGTGCTCTCCCGGCAAAGGCAAAGAGCAATTCCGAATTTTTTTTTTCTCTCTCCGGCAATTTACCCCCTCATTGTCCTCTCTCTCTCTCTCTCTCTCTCTCTTCGCTTGTGCATATTTTCCAGCTCTCGGCAGCGGCTCGTTTTGTGTTCGTCGGCGGCGGCGAGATAGAGAATATTCGTTTAAACAGCGGAAAAAAAGCTGAACAGATATTCCTCCTTCGGCCTTTTTCCTCTTTTGCGCGCCGCGCGGAGAGAGAGAGAGAGCGAAAAGCGGCATTAACGGATTCGCTGAATGTTTAATAATTGTTTACGTTTCTTCGGGTAGGTTAATTGGCAACGTTATTACGTTACTCCTTGCCTCTTTTTCTCGGTTAAATAATGCCTTTCAATAATGCCGGGGCTCTTTAATCAATGCGCCGTCCTGCGCGTTGGCGCCTGTAATATTTATCCGCTATTATCTTGTGCGTTATATAGAAAGAAAACATTTTGCCGGCGCGTTGCGATTACTAAATAAGCTAAACGATGGTATTAATTACGGGCACCGACGAAATACTCGTACTCGCCGACCGTTGCAAACAGCGGGCCGATTGCACCGTTCATCAATGCACGCTGAAAACGAAGAGTCTGGGTGATAATTAGCTCGGGATTTTCGCGCAAAGCCCTCGTCACAATAAGCGCTTAATTTTCCCCATTTCGCTGTTTCGAGCGACTTCTGTTTTTAATGAGGAAAGAAATCCAGGAGAGGGCTCGGGCTAGGAAAGACGCCAGGCAAGCAGGCTGCGACGCGCCCAATTACACGCTTAATCCCGATCTTGATTAGAACGTCTTCCGATCGCATTTCATCGGGATTAATGTAGGCGCGTCGACTGTTTGCCGAGCGATCCTGGCCTCTGTGTACCTCCGTTTCTTTTCGCTGATGCTAAGACGATCCAATTTTTCAATTTTCTTCAGCCGCGAGGAGGAGATGTGATTTTTGTGCTTCGCCGTTAATACAATTAAGCCGAATAATTCACTTTTTTTTTTGTCTTGTTCGCGAAATTCTCTATATATATATATTATAAATGTACACCATGAATTTTCGATTATTGTGCGCAGCGTTTGTGGCAAATAAAATTTTATATGATTATAAGCGGGAAATACATCCACAACTCTCTCTCTCTCTTTCTCTTCCTCTCTCTCTATTTATTCAAACTCTGATGATCCTGAAATGCACATTTGGAAAGCAAACATAGCGCGAATGCATTAAAATGAACATATTCCCCAAAACAAACGAAGTTAAATTAAATTGAAACGAAATAAATACAATTTTACTGCAAAGTAAAATGAAAATATGGAACTGGAGAGAGAGAACTGCATAATTGATAAAATAACTCTGATAAAAATATTCCGAAAAAGTACCAGCCGGCCGAAATTACGAATCGATAAAAACTAAAAGATAAATAGAGAATGAAATGCAATGCGTTAATAAAGTAACGACAGTGAGCAACGCTGAGTAATAGTATAAAAAGCATGACGCCGAGCTTTTTGATCAGGAAATTAATCACAGACTTGAGCATGCTCTACTTCATTTTATTAAAAAAAAAAAAAATCGTCTACGTCACGCGAGAAAACGAGACGCTTGCCAGCTATCGTTCGTACACCTCGTCAAAATCACGATACAATTCCTTTTCGACGCCGAATATATATTTTATGCTCCGTTACAACTTTTTTTCCCCCGATCGTTCGGTAATTTTAAGTTCCGTGACTACCGGTTAACCGCGTTTCCGAAGCCTAGGGAGAAAAAAAAGGGAATTCGAAAAAATGAACGGGGAAAGAGAAGCCAAAACTAACATGAAACCCCTTTAAACAAGTCACAATATTTTTCCGCCGCTTACATCTACTTCCGAACTTCTCGAGTTACCTCGGTCTCCGAAAGAAAAAAGAACGGGAGCTCGGTTGACGAGAAAAAATAAAACCGCGATGCGCCGAGGAAAAAGATGAACAGAGAGAGAGAGAGAGAGAGGAAGAAAAGCGCCGTGAAAAAAGAGTGAAACTCGAAACGCGACCTAGAAAAGGGTTGGTGGCCACAGAGGGGGTTAGTAGTTTTTGGGAGGTCCATGTCGGAAGTTGACCCAGGTGCCGCTGCTGTTGGCTCTCGGCTCCCGGATATCGTATCGCCAAGGCAAACAAAATAGACAGAGAAAGAGACGAGCGCCGTGTTAGATTTTGGACGTTTAGGCGGGTGGTCCCTTTTTCGTCCTCCTCTCGCTCCTTACTTCTTCCTCGAATCTCGTTTACCGCGTCGTCATTCCTAGCCGCAATTGATTGCGGCGTACACACTTACGCGACCGTATCCTGCAGGCGCGACTGAAGCGCGGATTTGTCGAAAGGAGTCTCCGGGATGAGCGCGCAGAGCAGCTGCATGACGGCGACGACGACGCTGCCGTTGCCAGTGAGGCCGCTCGACATCTCCTGGGCTTGGCCGTTGTCGTCGAGACTGCTCACGACCTGAGGGCATACAAAATTCAGTCCATTAAACGTCACGAATTGGGTATTATTTTTAACGCGCCGTTCGCGCGGACAAGTTGGCCTCTTCGCATCCGCCGGGGGGGAAGAGAACAATCTCGGTTTTCTCTTTCGCTCAACCTCAAAAGGGTCGTTCTCTCTTCCCTCCGACTATATGCATTAGCGGCGAGAGAGCTTTTAGTGACGTCACGCGCTAAAGAGCAAGAGAGGGAGAGAGAGCCGAACATTTGCTTTGTACTATAGGCTGCGCGTGCACGGAGAGCAGCGAAAATGCGCCCTCGCGACAAGAGCGCGAGGATATAGTGCGATTTGTCATTTACCGCCGTGTCGAGCGTTTGTTCCGAGTGGGAAAGCCTTTTTGCCACTGCGCAGCACTTCCCGGAAGAAAGTTGTTTTTTTCTTTTTTTTTTTTTTAACTTCTCGTTCCCCGGAGTTTCGAGTCGCGCCGGAGGCCAGACGGCGACGCGCGGTGTAAATCTACGGAAAAATTACAAAGAAAAGAGAGCGACCGTCGGATTTATTTATCGCTCGGTGCGGGTAAGTGGCGATCGTGGAACTACTCCCTTCTGTCGGCCGGAAAAGTGCGGCTTCCGCGCGTCGGAACAGTTCCAAATTTTGGCCGTGCCCGTGCGGAAATTAAAAGTCGAGAGAAGAGAAATGTGGCTGCTTTCTTTTCGCTCGACGATCCGTGACTCATTGACAGGGGGAGCCAATAGGCTTAAAACGATTTTTACTTTTACACGACGAAGGAATGCAGCAATTGCCGAAGGGCGAGGCTTAATTAAATAAAATATTGTAAAAAATTTGCCAGCACTTCGCGAACAATCTTAGAGTAGTTTTGACGAATAATCAGAAATCGAGAGAGAAATATACGCGCGCTGGGAGAACAAGCTTTTTAAAAGATCGACTAAAAAGCGACTAGGCGGCCGGAAAAAAATGACACGAGCAGTAAGGAATCTCGTAAGGCGGAGATGAATTCCAAGGCGGCGAAGCGACTCACGCGCGCAGCGATACCGACTTTAAGGCGCTTTAATCTGCGCACTTTTTACAAAGAACAGACAGCCGCGCGACAAGCCACCAGGTGGGACTATCGCCTTACGCCGGAGACGTACACGAACGCCTCGCGCCGTAGGAAGCTCGTTCGAACGCGTGGCTAATTTTGAGTTTTTCTTTTTTGAAAAAGAAAAAAGAATATTTATAACTCCTTCGAGAATATTTTCACAGTTCGTTTGCTTTGTGCGCGCGACGTACAGAATTATAAAGTTTTTTAAACCCTGTAGAATATTTGAAGACCTTTTAATTATTTCGTTTAATAAAGCAAAGAAAGATGAATATAAATATAAATTTTATTGCTTTTCGATTGAAGAAAGCGATCAAGAGATGTCAGCAATAATACCGGACATGCTAAAAATCGCAATTTCGAAATTTTACGAGCTTGAAAATTCTATTACTCGTTTAAAAGTAGAAAAGAATGATGCACATTAATAAAAAATATTAAATGTCCACGCATTAGAAACATTATGTAAAACAATTTTCATACTTTTTCTTTTAGAGTTCGCCACTACGAGCGAAACGCATGTGAGGATACTGTTTTTTTCTTATGCTTTTGTTTGCTACTGAAAAAAGAAACTCGTCAAATAGAGAATCTCAAATAGAGAATCGCCTCGGACTTGACGTCTATTAGATAAAAAATACGATGTATATTTTGCGTATATGTGTGTGGGGTGTGTATCTGCATTTGTGTACTCCCGAGTGATATAGGTACGTATCTATGTGTATTATATTAAAACTATGCTAATTAACAAGGAGAGACTCACATTGTGAAATGCTTTCTAATGTAAAAGTATAAAGAAAGTCTTGCTGCCTAACGTCCGATCTTTCGAAAGTTAGAATTAAGAACTAATGTATTTTATCCAATAACTTTGTAATAACAAACGGTAGAGAATTCTAATTCAGAATATTTGGAATAGGTGCATGTCATTTGTAAATTACTACACATATGTACACGCTTTCTGTAACTTTTAGCAGTTGCATTTCAAAGTTTCAAAAAGTAAACATAAAAAATATAGTTAAAATCTATTAAAATAAAAAAAACCTTTCTTTTTCAACTCTATTCAATAAAATTTTTATCAAATAAAAACAATTATTATCTTATTTTAGACTAAATAAAAGAATTAAAAAAAAAATAAATAAAAACAAAGAAAAATATTATTATGTTAATTTTCGATAGGTGAATGTAGCTTCTGCACAGTTGTAATAAAATAAGCATTAAATTGTACGCTCAAACTTTTATGCTGAAATTTAGAAAAATACAAGTAGTGCCATCCCTCGATAAATCAAGCAACTTCAAATATTGACAGAAAATATAATGTTTTGTTAGGAAAAAAAATTGTTTAAATTGTTACCTCAAGACGTTGCATTAGAAGATCAAGTATCACAATAATCTTATTGCTTAATAATACAGCCTCAATGTTACTGCAATGTCCATTTACACCAGAAATATAAACTCGACAAATAGACGCAATGCTCCTGTACATTACATTAACAAAGAAAAATTTAATAACTTCTGACTAAAAGTGCATTTTACAGAAGGAATGAGTATCTTACTTGTTTGGTAATATTGGCACTGTACTTTGAATGTTTAAACCTAAGTTTAACAAATTCGTTAATATTTCGAAGCCGCGGAGTTGTGCAAATGTATCCTGATCTAGTGGGCACTAAAAACATTTTATTTTGTTAATAATATTGTTGTTAAAAATCTTACTTTTTAATTTTCGCAGTAAACTTACTGATTTAGAAAATCCCCTCGCAATTTCTCCTAGACATCTTTCTAAACTAGCTACGGTAACAGCGGACCACGTGGTTTTTGAATGATTTTGGCATAATTTATCTAACTCTTTTAAATTTCTTCTAAATTTTGATTTGTTTGACGAGTCAACTACTGCGTTGTCATTGTTCTTCGTGAAATCTTGATACTCTTGACTTCGTGCAATCATACGTTGTTTGATTTTTCGGCTACGTCGTTTTAATGCTTTCTGTTTTTCTTTAATAGCACGATTATCGTTACCAGTTGGATTTTGCAAATCTTTGATTTGAGAGATGTTGAATTTTTGGAGCTCGTCTCTACAGGGTTCTCGACCATCATGTACCTTACGCACAGCCTCAGAATGAACTTTGCCTTTCACATGACTTAGAAGGCACACTTCATTTGGAATCTATAAATTTTTAAATGATTTATAAGAATTGATAAAAGATTATCATTGCACATTAAAGAAATAAAATTAATAATATTAATTCTCCTATTTTTTTTTTTTTTTTTTTTTTTGTAAAAATGATGTATAAGGGCTTTCTAGTTCGTCTATTTAATAAAATAAAATAAATAAAATAAAATTCAACGGAATTGATATACGGAGACCTTGATATATTTTAAACCTCTCTCTTTTGTCATAAACAAAAATTTAACTAACCACTTTACTGCATAAAGTGCACTGTTTAAGACACGGATAGCTTTTGAGGGTTGGTGGTACTTCTTCGGATCGCATGATTGAAGATTCAACAGCTCTTTGTCTAATATGTTCAATATTTTCTACATGTCTGCGTGCCGACTCTTGTTGCTTTTGTGCAATTTTTTTCTGTAGTTCTTCCTGATTTGCCAATTGCGCGGCATGTAAAGCAGAAAGTCTTTCTTCACGATCTCGTGCTTTCTCCCGAGCCAACTCCTGCCGTTCTTTTTCTCGCTCTAATTGCATCTTCCCAACGCGTTCTTCGCGCTCACGTCGAGCTTGACGCATTCGTTGAATTCGTAACTGCCTCTCAGCTTCCAGAGCACGCCTGCGTTCCTCAGCAGCCGCTTCTTTTGCAGCTTTTTCCTCTTGCCGTCGTTGTCGTTCCTCGTGGATTCCCTATAAAGTAACATATTAAGTGAATACAAATTTAAATCGGCATAAACTTTTTTTATAATTCTAAGTAGAGAAAAGTAGTAAAAAAGTAGTGAATTTTAATGGTTCTTTAAAAGTAATGACCAAAATGCAATGTAGCAATAAGTAAAAAGGAAAAGTAATTAATTAAATTGCTATCAAACTACAGACGTGCATTTCAAAACTTATATAGAATATTTATAAAAAATTACCTGTAATCTTTCTTCTTGTTCTTGGCATAAAGCCATAAAATCGTGCCGTTTGTTTTGAGCTTCAAGTTCATTAATAAATGCAATTTCTTTTAATTTTGAATCTTCGTCGTGAGCTTTCCTAACAATTTCTAAAAGGTGCTGGGTACGATTTTCTTCTGCTCTTTTTAATTTCATCTCAAGTCGAATTCGTTTATCTTCAATTAGTTGGTTTTTTGCTGTTTTCACATCTTCAACTTTATTTAATAGTTCTCTCAAACGCTGTGATTTTTCCATTAGCAGCTTTTGCCTTTTATGCTGCGCGCAAGCTTGTTTAGCTTGATACCTATTATATTTTTCAAAATACTTTAAAATTTGAAAAAATTTTTATAAAAAAAGTACTATTTTTCTAAATCGTTTTCTTTATTTAAAAAAAAAATCAATAATTCAAACTGATTCAAATATTGATACAAACCTTTTAAGAGTTTCTGGCAGTGACCTCTTCCGCGATGGCGATGAAAGCTTTTGATGTAATTCCAATGCTCTTCCGGGATGTCTTGCTACTAAAGCTTGTAATTGAGCAAGTGTATCCATTCTTTCAGCCCATGACATGCCTTCCAACATATTTTCATACCGATCCTCTAGGCTTATATCTATATCATCGCCACCTTCAGGATTCAAAGTAGGTATAGCTATGTCTTCTTCGGTGTCCAGCACCATTTCACCGTCTGTTTCGTCCGTCTCTGTATCTATATCGATTTCTGAAGATTCTGATAAAAGGAGAGCACATTTTAAATGTATAATTTATGTACTAAAGTGGTTTGAGGAGAATTATATGAAAAACATGATTCTCACCTAATTCAAGAATTTGACGTTGTAATGAAGCTTCTTCATCGGAAAGCTGTTTGGAGCGTTGAGAATCAGCTTCTTCTGTTTTTCGTTCCTCTTCTAAAATAATACGCTCGCGTTCTGCTTGTGCAGCCATAAATTGTTGAATCCGTTTTTCTAACAGTTCAGCTTCACTCTTGAAAATGGCAGCAATTGTTAGTGACGTTGAGTTGGCCTCTGTTACGGTTGCTGTTGACGTTTCGGGCTAAGAAAATCGTAAATTTTTTAATTTAATACCTTTTTTATATTATTTATTTTTTATTCATTAAGTTGTTCCATTACGTACCTTAGAAGAGCAGTTGTGTTTGTTGTCGTTATGATTTGCTCTCTCGGTTTTATCCCCTATTCTAACATTTTCTGCCTCGTTAGTCATATTTTTTCCAATTTTACCATTAACACTTTTGCGTTTCTGTTTTGAATTTCCGTCAGGTGTAAAGCAGTTTTTTTTATTTTTTTCAGCAGGTGAGGCGATGCAAAGGGCTGGTAACGAAGTTGCTGTACTTGGCTTTTGAAATCTTGTCGACATATTAAGATTGTGTGTACTACTTCGTCGACAACGACTGCGTACTGTTTGCCAACCATCATCTTCCTTTGGTTGCTGTTGCGATAATTTCACAGTAGTTTCCGAATACGGGGTGAGAACTTCTACGGATGCACTAATATCTTCATTTTCAATGTTTTTTATACTATTATGTTTTGAAACCTGTAACGCAAAGCTATGTTAAAACCTATAACATATATTTAACTAACGAATCGCTTTATTTTTTAATAGTTTAATTTTAATGTATAACGACAATTTACCTCTCCGTAAGCCCGTGTTCTTCTTCTAATCATAACTGACGTGCCAGGTTTCATTTTGTTTTGTACTGTTGTGCCTTTTACTCCAAGTGTCGTTTTACTTCTCACCAATTTTTGTATTTCTTGGGGTTGTGATGTCGAACTATTCAAAGTTGTTTTCATTCGCGATATCGTCGAGTAGGCTAATCTTGGTGAAGTTACTTTTGCTTTTGAGGAAACTGCCCCTGATTTATTCGGTAGCCTAGTATTACTGTTACAATTTAAAACAGTTTTCGATTCGGACCTACTGTTAAATGAAAATGTAGAAAATATAAAATTTAGGAAATATTGATAATTTAGTAATTTTTAAATACTATACTTAAATATTTCATATCTTCTAAAATAAAAATAATATATTCATTCATGAACATTCATAAAAATAATATTTTCATTGTTACCTTAAACTATTTACAAAGTTATTTCTATTCAAATTAGTATTTATCTGGTTTTTCACTGTTTCAACATCTTTTTTGGTATCACTATTTCGTTTTGCCTCAGTACTATTTTCATTATTGGATGACTGAAGATCAGTAAATTTTGTACGATTAATTATTGATTGATGTGATCGATTGAAATTTCTAGTTATGTTAGTGTTTTTTGTATCATTATTTGTTTTAGAAAAATTCACATTGGATTCTATTAAAACTTTACAGTCATTCTCCTGCACCTTGGCTGATGTTGGACGTTTTAAGGCACTTGATGTCCTGGTGCTTACTTTAGATACAACAGCTTTTTCTCTTAGAACTTTACCTAAAAATATATAAAATCAAATAAATATCCCTAACATTTGCTCTTTTTTATATAAACTTTTCTTTGTTTATTATTAATAAATTTTTGTTCAGTATGTACAGAATATGTAAAAAATTTAGTGTTTAGAAATTAGTTTATTTAAAATATTTACCATCTGTTTTAGAAGTCTGATTTTTTGTTTCTTTTGGTAATTTTGTATTTCTTGAAGCAATATCAGATTTAGATATAGATTCAGTCTTGTTATCGTTGGTAATAACTTTATGCTCAAGGATTGTTTGTTCCACAGGACTTGTAGGACTGACCCTTTGTAACGGACTTCCTGGTTTAGGCACTACAGAATTCCATAGTCGACAGGGAGAAGTTTTACGTACTTCCCATGCCAAAGGGGTTCTTCTTTGTGGAGGTGGAGATTTTTCATAAGCCCATTTTACTTTAAACCACTCTATCAGATTGTGAAAGTCACGAGTGTAATTTTCTAATACTAAAATAACTTCCTTGCATTCTGATATATTTTCATCTTCTTCACATGTTTGGTATATGGCATCAACAGCCCTTTGAAGATTACCAAATAAGAATGCCCAATATCTTGCTTGTAACTCTAAAACAATTATTATAATTTCAATTAGGTGAATTTTAATTTTAAACAAAATAATATACAGTGAGAATACCTTTAATCTATGTTCGTAAACAAATAAAGTATACCTGATCTTTTGTCCCTACCAGTGGAAGCTGATCGAACCCTGGTGTTACTTTTAATAGATCTTTTTATAGTATTTGACTGTAAAACTCTGGGAACACTTGGTGGTTTGCGCGTAATTTTTTCCAAACCTTCAGTCTCCAGGGGAACATTAAATGCTATTAAATTTCTTGCTGCTCGTCCCTCCTCTTGCACAAGTAATCTTACATCTGCCATGGTAGTGATTCTAAAAATTTGTTGAATATTTGTAGATTTTTGTTTAAAATAAATTTAAATCAATTAAAATGATCATTTTAAAATTTAAATGTAATTAAATTAAACAAATTTTTATTTTTCCAACTGTCAATAATTTTATTTTACAAGTAAAATCTTTGTAAAATAGAATAAAACTGAAAAAAAAATATTGTTAAACAGTGACAAAACATTAATGATTTTTGCGCAGGTAAAATGTCAATTTATATCTTTTGTTTACAAACCAGCTGCACTGTTTACTTTTATTATTCTCGTCTTAAATAATTCTTAATGCTAGAAATTAGCGGAAATATGTGCCAGTATTTTAGAATAAATTTCTCTTTTTTAAATTTTATTACGTCAAATTTCATAGGTGACATTAAACTGCGATTTGACATTTCGGCTTAAAAAAAGATCATAAAAAAGTGTGTGGAAACACGATTTGTAGGTTATGCTCCTACATCTGAAACTTCAAACGAGTAAGTGGATTTCTCTAATAATAAGGGCAAATGACGAATTTACCTATTTTTTCAAATAACTTTTCAATTAACTGTTTGTCCCTATGGACGAGCGGTTTCCTGGAATTGGAATCAACAAGGCTGGCATTTTTGACGGGAGAAAACTGCACACCCTGATCTTTGACAATGGGCAATTTTCAATTCCGGCCGTCGCAGGCGCGCGAGACTACTTTAGTACACTGTTAGAAATAAGTGGAAAAAACTTCCATCATTCGTGACGCTTCTCATAGACTGCGTAGTCTATGTCAACG
>JAWWEM010038412.1:0-14251 GCA_035582935.1 Ormyrus thymus
TAATGTCAGTGCGTACTCTCTAAATTTAAATAAACGGCGCAAGCACCTTCAACTTCATTGCCCTCAAAAACTATAATGTTTTCCACCCAAATACGTTCTCCTTAAGCGTTGCATAAAAAGCCGGGCTCCTAAAACGATAACTTTCCCAAAAAAGAAAAAAACGACGACTTAAAATTCAGCCCGAGAACGTGAAAAAAAGCGAAAGACAAACAGTAGTGTCCCATTACTTCGCGCATTAACATAAATTAAGCGTGTTTCTCCCGGGCGGCAAGGCAGTTTTACACGAGTCCCGACACCGCTGAAAACAATGGCACACTGCACCATCTCCCACGCGACTCGGAAAGGTCTCTCGAAAAAAACATCGCTCCGCGACAAAAGGCGTCAAAGCTCCGTGCGTCACTGCCGGTCTTAACGCTAAATGCTCGCTCTCGCGCCTCGGCGGCAGCTCCGGTTATCGCTCGGCCGCGCGATGAATAGACGCCTTTGCCCCGGTGGTCGCGCGTCGCTGACGCGCGCATTATACCGCGGCCGCGAAAATAGGCCGGTTTACGATATATTCCAAGCCGAGTCAGCGGTTCGTTTCGCCGAGCGGCGCGAGGCTTCGCCGAGAGCGACTTGGTTCGCAAGCTGCTGCCGCCGCCGCCGCCGCCGCGCGCCTTGCACTTGCTGCGGCGGGCAAGCTGTCCAACTTTTTCGAGATCGAGCGCGAGAGCTTGCGAGAACTCGGTGCCCCTCTTCGGGCTTTTGAGGGCGCTTTCGTTCCTGCAGTTTTTCGGAGCTCGGTCCGCGGTTGTATTGACATTTTCGAAAAGGGAGCGCGCGAATTAGTCTTAAAACGCACTGCTTTTTAACGTGTCAATGCTATTCTGATTTCATTATGTTATTAGATAAAGTGTAATAATTTTACAACGTAATTTATTTCTGCAGGTTGAAAATTCTGACTAGGTGGTAAAGCTAAAATTAACAAATTTATTTTGGAATATGATCATTAAAATCAAAGTTACCTTTAGATTCAAACCATCACCAACTACAGCGTCGCTTTTGCAATCTCGAGTTACTCAAATATTGTTTTTAATCGAACGCAAACAGATTTTCCAATTCTCAAACAAAGTCGAAAAGCAGCTTCGTCGCGTTCGCTTTTCAATCAATTTTCGTTGCCATCAGCATTTTCCATTTCCCCCCCCCCCAAAAAAAAAACCGAAGATATTAAAGGGCCCTCGCATCGAAATCGTTCATTCCCGCAGAGATTACGCGCAAAACAATCAGCCTCAAATTCGGCATCAATCGCTCCCGCGCAAAACACAACCCACGCGCCGCGAACCCCGCATGCATCCTCTCACCCTCCGCTCTCGAAACGTAACAAAAGAAGCAGCAGCAGCAGCAGCCAAAAGCGCTCGACATCGGCCGAATAAAGTCCGTACTTTAGCACAACCTAACGAGCAGCTCTCTCTCTCTCTCTTCCTACTAACGGAGACGTAATCAAAGACCGCAAAATAAAGGAAGGATCGGAAAAGACGGCCCTCGTCACCATTAAAGTCCGCGCCTCGCAGCGGGACACGCGCTATCTCTCTTCGCGTGTATATATACATACATATATGTATATACGTTATACCTGCGGCGCCCGGAGTCTGCGCCGCCGCTCGTTACTTTGAAATAGACGCTTTTTGTGCCGCGCGCGTCCTGGCCTTTTTTCTAATTAACTGCGTTTACGGCGAGCGTTTATGTACCCGGCGAGTAACATTGTTGCTCGGGCAGCTCCTGCCGCGGGCTTTCCTCGGGCTTCGGAGTGTGATATAAATTAAGCCGGCGCGAAGGAATTTCGCCGTTTGATCATTTCGGCAGCGGGGTGGGGATCGGAGATTCCGGGGCCTTATGCGCTTTCCGAGCGACGGAAGTATTCTGAGGGTGTAGCCATAATTAGGTGGAATACGTTGTTTTTATCGCGAAGCTGCAGAATTTTCGAAAAGACGTTTTTGAGGTAGCTTGGTGCAGCCAAGTATGCGTGCCAAGCTTCGAAAAGTTGCCTCTAAATTTACGTAAACTAGCTGCAGATGTGATTGCTAAAACGAGGCTCCTCTTACTTGAATTAAGACTAGCTTTTCAGGACATTCCAAGTTTAAATAGTTCCTTCATTCCCCAGTTTGCAGAGTTTAAGTTAGAACAATTAAGAGAAAAGTCAGCCTTGATTTGCTTACAACGTAAACTAGTTCATAAAGCGAACTTTGCCCAGGAAGTCTCTGCCCATCATTATAGTCGAGTCTCCGCCGCTGCAAAATCTTTGGCGAACCCGACGCGAGTCCGCTCCAGTTCAGTTCGCTTCCCTGCGCCGGTTTACCGCAATGCTGCAATGCAGAGCGCCGAGATTCTGCGAGCAGACGCACGCGCGCGCAAAAAACTGCATTTGCATATTCGCAGCTATGCGCGTTTTTATAATACCGTCCGCGAGTCGTAATGCATACTTCCCGAATAGCTGCGCGAGTCCCGCTGCTTTTACTCCTTCTGCGCCTAATCAGCTCTCCGCCGCTCGACACAAATCGATGAAGATTTTGGCTGCTTTTCGAAAACCCATGGCAGACGCGCTCATCAACGTCCCACCAATGTGCACTTCTTCCCGATCGGGTGAAGTCAGTTTTAGCCGGCTCGCATAAAACAGAGGTGAAAAAGCGCGATATGCGCCGGACGAAACAAAAGGCACTTACAGCCGAAGTACAGAGTAGCGAAAGGCAAGCCCATATCCTCTGGGCAGGCAGGCCTGTGCATCTCGGCGGTTCTCCCCATTTCTCTCAGTTCCCTTTCGGTGCCTCCTCGAGATCTCGCGGCACATTGTCTGCGGCGCCCGCAGCGACTCTCCTCGCTGCGTGTACTGCTCCCTCTCTCTCTCTCTCTCGTGCCTGCTTCGGCTATCCGATTACGCTCTTTTTCTGCGCGCGCTGCCCCTCGCACTCTCTTTCTCGTCTCTTTGCTCCGCGCCGAGTCCGTTTTCGCCTTAGATTATTGCGGCAATTCGTGCGGTTGCCGCGCACTTTGCATCAAGGACTGCTGCTGCATGTTTATGAGAATTTCTGCGCCGAGCTTTTTTTTTTTCTTGTTTGCGCGCGCGCTGGAATATTTTGCGCCGCCGCTGCGCTGCGCGCCGAGAGGAGAATTTGTCGCTCGGCGACTCGAGCGCGAGTGCCTTTTCGTCGAGATTTATTGATTTTTAATTTAGCGGGAGAGCAGTTTTGAGTGCGCGGGAAATAATGTTGTTCAATAAGAAGTACGATGTATTTTTAGCAAAATTTTCTATCACTGAACAATGTTCGCGCGGATTTATTAACGCAAGCTGTGTTCTCCAACCGAGTATTACATCGTATAATAGTAACGATGTTTGCATTTAAAATAAGTATTATTATGCTGCATTTATTAAATTATTAAAGTTCGTAATGCCGAGTTTTACGTTTAGTTTTTGCTTAATTATTTAAAATATCACGAATTAGAAGATGTAATCGCTTGCATTTTCGTTTGGCACGCGAAGGCAAGATCTCTCGTAATAGATGGCCAGCTTAGGCTTTTATAGTCTGAACGTAATCACCATTAATTGGTATCGTAACTGGTTCATTCACCTTTCTCGGTTCTGCATTCTTATTTTACTATATTTAAAGCAGCAAGCCAACGACTTAAATACACTCTTTATAAGCCGCTTTTTTTATTACGACACTCTTAGTCAAATTCGTTATAATATCGTACCCTTTTTGCAATAATAATTTTCAGAGTAAAAAGTTTACAATCGAATAAAATCGTCCGCTCGCCCAAGGAGGCTTATGCCAATAAAGAAAGAAAGCCCATTCAATTCTCCGAGAAGCGGAAACTTAATTATTTAGCGAAACGAGCGGCCCGGCAACAATAATGGATTTCCTACGGCGAATCCCCAGCCGCGCCGTCGGCGGTAAGCGCGGGAGCTCCGTTCGATTAGTTAAAAGCGCGGAAAACAGCGGGAGAGCCGCCGCGCCGGGCGCCATCCGCGCAGGTAACGCGCCATTACGGCCCTGACCAGCGAGCCTCCAGCGTGACAGTCGAGATAGCATCTGCGCATCGGCAATTCGAGAGCCGCCGTCTGTTTGCACGTGTTCCGGGTCAGGCAGCCGAGCGACGGGTCAGCGCCGAGGATCGTTAAAGAGCGCGCGGCGCGTATACGGCATCGGCAAACTTTCCTTATCTAATCGGACGACGAAGAGCTTCCGTTTCTGTCATTTGTGTGTAATCGTCTGAAGGCTCCTTGGAAAATGGATGAAAGAGCTGATTATTCGAAATGTTGTTGTTGCAAATTCAGGCTAGGAAATTAGATTTTCACTCGCAGCCTCGGTGAATGGGTGGTGCGGCGCCGTGATATTATTCGTCAATTGTCGATATTTTGGTGCCTCGGAACTTTGTTGAAAATAAGCTGATATTCGCGCTCAAAAGGGCTGCACGAAAAAGGTTCTTCCGCAATGAACGAAATAATTTTAATTAAATTTCGAATCGATCGCGCGTCAGTTCTGGCAGCCCGTCTTCGAGTAAATTCTGCCCTCGCAGAACTTTGCACTTAACTGAGAGAAGCGCAATATTATGGTTAGCAGAGCAAAAACTCGCAGCTCGAACCGAACGAAAAAACGGAATGCGCTCAAGAAATACCCCGGCCTTCATTCGACGAAAGTCAAAGTTCCCCGTCAAAGGAATAGCTCGCGTTTTCATCGATAAAGCGTCGCGGCAAACGAAATTCCAGGAACGAGAGCAGCCCGGCTCTCCGCGGGCCGGTGTGTCGTTCTGCTGGCGCGGCGCGCCAACGACCGTGTCCGCTGAATCATCCAAATTACGCGAAAAATTTTTCCACTCGAGCCGCGGGCGCGCGCTCGATTTCTCGAAAAAAAAAAAAAAAATCCCTCTCCATTACGGCGCACGTCCGCGCGAACAATGGCTCTTAGGACGTACGCTTCCTTCTCTCCCCCTCCCTCCCGCCGAGTAATCTCTCTCCTCGGCCATTTTTTCCTCTTCCGGGGAGGCGCGCTGATTGTGGGCATACATGCAGGACTGTTTGTTCCCGTCTTCTGCAAAGACAGCCGAGAGCTCGCTCCGCTAAGATTTTATTGACTTCCCCGATGAACGGACTAATTTTTAGACGCGCGCAACCTTCGGGGTGAGAGCTTTTTACGCCCCTCCCTTTATCCTCCGCGCCGAGCGCTTAATTGAACCAATTTCGGCCCCGCTGTGTAAGAGAGAGAGAGAGAGAGAGGAGAGCTGCGCTGCGGGATTTCGGCAGGATGAAGTTATGCGCCGCCGTTGCGCTTCGCTGCTTCTGTTCGGCCGGGGTTTTTTTTTTTCGGCGCATTCAGGAAATGATAATTTGGGAACGGGAAAAAATGAATTCAATGTACATTGAATTTATAAACGCGCGGCCCTGCGGCTTTCGCCTCGCTGAATTTTTACGTTGAATGTATAAACACGTTCGCGAAGAGAAATATTTCAGTGAAAAATTAGTAAACTTTCTGGTAAGGCAAGCGCAGACTGCCAAAACCCAAAAAATTACCGTACTTTTTAGTAAATTTTACTGAGATTTCAGGAACGTTTAATAAAATTACACGAATTTTTACTAAAATTTCATTAAAATTTACTGAAAAGTATGGTAATTTTTTGGGATTTGACTGTCTGTGCTCGTTTTTCTAAACACTGCAATAATTTTTACCGAGACTTTTTCTCCATGCTGGGATGGTTGCAACGTTTTTGTTTAAATGGCACGCTGACGGGAAAATAAATGTTTACCGGAGAGAAAGAGTTATTTTATCGTTACATAATTATTCAACTTTTTAAAAATATCATTTTTTGTAATAAACAGAGTTTCTTTAAAGTATGGGAAAGTTTCTACTTAATTAGGAAAAAGGTATGTTTTTTTATCTATTGTCATAAATACGTTTCGACCACGAATAATATTTCGTATTTTTCTCCGCTGCCTTGATCGATAAAATTCTGCTTTGGCTTTATTAACGCAAAAAAATTGAAACTATTTTAGGCGAAACTGTAGGTGTTTATTGTTATTTTTTCATTAAGCACAGCGACGGACGTAAAGTAACGAAAGCTTTAAACAACGGACCGAAACGGAATATTAATTAAAACTCCGCAGCGTCGCGGCGAGAGCAACAACGAAGCCTCGAAAAACATCCGACTTTCGAAAGATGCGCATCGGCAGCGACGAAGCCCGCATCGTAAATTTCGGAAATTCCGAACAATACACCCGGATTCGGGCCGCGTCGTCTGAGCTCGGAATGGACGGTAAGTGCGAGCGCGCGGCGGACAGCCGGGCCTTCGGTAATGACGACGTATGCGCTCGATAATGAATAATGAGAATGCCCTCTGAGCGAAAAGGACGAGGCGCCGCCGTCGCCGCTGCCGTCGCCGGCATATTGATCAGCTCGATGAGCTCGGAGAGAGTCCGGGGGGGGGGGAGGGAAAAGAGTCGCCGCGGCTTTTAATCGCTGGGTAATTCGATTTTTCCGACGCCGCTGTCGGACGTCTTAGCCCGGGTTCTCGTGCGGAGCGATTTTCTTTTTGTTCGGAACGTTTTTCTGGAGCTTTTACATTGCGTTCAGCGCTTTGTGCTTTGTTAGATTCAACAGTGCGTTTGTAGTTTTTAATGCAAACAATTTTACAGCTGCGTTCGCTTGATTTTTGATGCAGGTATTATATTTTCTGTTGTATGGGTTGCATGCAGAATAAACCAATAAGTTTTCATTAAACATATTGCGGAACGTTAAATATAGGATCTTGATTCAGACATTTCAGTAACTCTTTGGAATTTTAACTCGAGGATGTAATTTTAAAAGGCAAAAGGAACAAAGTCGGTCTTGGATGATGCTTTATTTAAAAATAAAATGCCTATTTTGACGATGTTTCCATCTAAGCGAACCCCCAGAAAACATTCTCTCACGGCGCATATTTTCGATTCCATAGAATTGAGATTGCTAAAAAAAATTATTATTGTTTAATACATATTATGTCGTTAGTTCACGTAACATTCCGAATCACCTAACGAGCTCCCCCTCCGAAATCGTTGACGCGCAAGCGCTTGCAAACACATTTAACATTCTTCGCGGACAACAAAATTCATCAGCAAGTAAAAACAGCGAATTCCAACCTCTCTAAATCGTCAAAATTGCTCGCCGCCGAGAGAAAGCCAGCAATACGAATGACTCAAGAAAAGCAAACAGGAGAAAGACGAATTCATCGCGGACTCAAAGCGGAGACCGCGGAGCAGAGGAGCGCGCGGAGAGAGGGGGGGGGGGGAGGGGCAGCAAGGTCAGTGCCTTTTAATTTCGACCCAGTCCGTGGCCGCTCGTCTCCTTCCTCCGTCTTTGAGCGGCGCGTCGTGCACGCGCCGACTGCGCGATAACGGCCTGATAACGCGGCGCCTTTATCAGCCGAGCGCCGCATCATCGTCTGCGCGCCAGCCGTCCGATCTCTCCACCCCCCGCCCCTCTCACTCTCTCTCTCTTTCGTGCGTTCGAACGCGCCGCTATTTTTCCCGCTATATTTAGGCTAAGCTCGGAGTGGGAGGCCGAGGAGACACGTGCGCAAAGCCGGAGAGATATTTTTGAGAGGAGGAACGTGGAGGCGAGTGCCCCGCTTGGATGGGGATTCTGTTGCGCGCGGAGAGGTGCCGCGTGTTTCGAGGAATTGCAGGCGATCCGCTGGAAATCAATCAATGCGGTGGGGGAGGGGACGAGGTGTGTCGGAGGAGAGCTTTTCGTGCTCTTTCAGGAAGTGCGAGGCAGATAAATATTGGATTTATAAAGAACAGACACTTAAGGGAAAAGTAGTCTTCAAACGTCATTTTTCTTTGCAGCAAACGATTTTTTTTTACAGAATTTGACTCCTCAAAAGATATGACACTACTGCGTTTGTAAAAGTTATTTATTGTCTAAAACTGCAGCGTTTACTTGAAATAAATAAAAGCCTCGCGAGAAGGGGAAAAAAGAAAAAAATACGTTTCGTAATATTAATTCGATAAAAAAAATATCAGTTATCTATAAATTATGTTTTCAATGTTAAAACTTACGATAATAGCCGCGTAAGAAAAAAAAAACTGATAATAAAATATCCAGAATAGTGATTGATGACCTACTTTTCGTATCATTTGTTTGTTTACATTTAACAATAGTGCTTAATATCAATTAATATGCCAGTCTCGTTAAAGTAAACTCATTTTTTGCAAAAAAAAATTACCAAGAATTTACGGAGATAATTATTTTTCTTTTACAATCGTCAAGCGCTTTTCCTGCTTTATCAGTCGTTACATAAAGCCGCGAAACGAAAAACACTTTCGAAACGATAAATATCTCCTCTCGCACTTGTTGCCACTTTATCAAGGATATAAAACCTACACCTCTTGCAAAAATCCCAATCACCTCGCGCGAAAGAATCCGAGAGCCCCGATTAAGCCCCGGCCATATTTTATCTCGCTCGCCAGATCCGCGATCAATTGCTAAAAAGATCTCATCGGCGATACCTTCAATTAGCAGAAGAAAAAAAAGGCGCCGCGCCGCGTCACTCGGCGAGCGTATTCCAATCGGTGATTTAAACCCGCCTCGGCCGTTAAAGCAGCCGATGTTTACGATCGCAGCATCCGATAATCCGCGAGACGGCGAGCAAAGAGAATAATAAGCCGCGCGCGAGTGTCAACCGAGCGAGAAATTCCGGTATTTCGAGCGCGCTCGCCGAACGAGGCTAACGAATGGTAAACGCTCGACGGCGCCGTAGAAGCCCGCACGCAAAGCGTGAAAGCAAGGCCTTTCTTCGGTCCTGCGCGGACGGGAGACGATCCGCGCGGCGGCGGCGGCGCTCTCTCCGCCACGTTTCAACGACCTCTTTCGCACAGTAGATTACACGCGCGGCGCTCGCGATCCGCGATCGGCTCTTTCCGACGATGTTTAATGCACGAGGCTCACCAGCCCGGCCCGAGCAATGAGGGGCTGCGACGTAATTCGCACCTCTCGCGCGAGCGGCCACTCGCGGAGCTCTCAAGCCGCGCGCAATTGGAGACTCGGCTCGGCCCGCCGCGCTCTCCTCGTTTTCCCCCTTCTTTAACTTTTCATTTGAATTTATGATCGGCGCGCGTCGTTATATAAAAGTCGCCGTTTGCCATGTAAATCGGCCGCCCGAGTATTTATAATGCTAGGCGCGAGCGATTGCGGGATGTGTCACGTATTCGCGCGAGGCGTTTATCGAGGCGTTCGCTTTATTTACGGCGCGCCGGGCAATTAATAAATCTCTCTGTTTTTTTTTTCTCGTTTTAATTAATTGGGATGAAATGTGCCTGAAATTAGCGCGCGCGCGCGCTTAATTGAAAGAGGAAAAATGGGCCGATGATTTTATTGTTCTGGTATTTAACCTTTTCGTTCTGCATTAATTTGGCCGCGCGGCGCGGCTCTTTTCCTTTTTTAATTGACGCAGTAAAATGAATGTTTTTACGTCGCTTTTACCTTAAATTTCGTTTACATTAATTTCCAGCCAATTTGCGTGAAATTCCGTTTAATTTCGTTCCTCGTGTGCGTTTTAATTTAACGAGACTTTTCAATATCGACAAATGCACAAAACAATCAAAATAAATTACTTTCAAACATCTGCATAGTTATAGAATCAAAATATTTCCTTTGATAGCAAACTACATTCTGTTTCAGTAAATATTGGCTCACGTTTTTCAATCGCAAAGAAAAACTTTGCGGGATTAAAATATACCCTTGTCGAGTATAAAGTTTAAATATAAGTGAAGTCTGCAATAGCAGCGCAACGTCCCGAAGCTGACTTAGAAACATTCCGCAGTGCGCTCCGAAACAAAAGTGCAATTACAAAGTAGCCGGCTGCACGCGTCACTCGAGCCGAAGCGTAAAAAGCCAATTGCGCTACATTCTAAAACTACGACCGCCAGTAAAAAGCAACGAGAGCAGCCGTAAAACCGGTGCCACGATCGTCCTCCAGTCCGGCAGCGTCCTACAATCATTACCAAACCGTGAACGACTCCCCAACTCGAACGGCGACTGACCTCCGGGGAAAAGAAACCGCGTCGCGCCGCCAGAGTACACGTACACACAAAGCCGAGCGCACACCGGCAATTTGAGCTTGACGCGCACTGCTGGAGAACATCCGGCGCGGTGCATTACAGCCGCGGCGTCGTCTCTCACGTATCAGCCGCCGCCGCCGTCGTCGTCGTCGTCGTCGGCGTGCCAATCAGTGTTTGCGTGCAGGGGCGTTACGTAAACTCGGCTCTCTTCCTCCCCCCCCCGCCGCGTGTTCCCGCGAGCTGTCTCGCTTACTCAACGCGACCTTCGCAGCTCGGCGTCTCGCTTTAATAGACCGCCGCGTGAATTTATTACGACCCGCGAGAGCCAGAAAAAAGCTCGACTGGCTCGCGCGGCTCTCCTCGTTTTTGCCGGCCGCGCGGCGAGTTTATTGGCTGCGCCTCGAGAGATCGGCCGGCAAGTGCCGCGGCTCGCGGATCGCAGGAAGAGCCGTTTCCTAGGCGCGCGCCGGCGTGCGCGTATGTTCTTGCTCCGGGATTTTTTGAATGTTTCATGCCTTTGACGAGAGACTTGGCGCCGAGGGCCGCGCGCGCGGAAAAGCGTGTTTGTGGGCCAGCGCTTTTTGCGCGCCGCGGGCTCCTTTTTTTATTTATCCCGGGTGAATTATTTCTGGCCGACGCGAGGCCGTTGTTTCAAAAAGTACGGAGAGCTTCGAGAGCGAGTGTGAAAGATGCACGTTAAGCCGGCCGCGTAATTTATTTAACTTTTACGAACAAAGCCGCGGCCGAGGGGGAGTTTTTTTATAGCGTTAAGATACTTCTCGAGACGGTTTGAAATTGCTCGAAATTTTAGCTGTTTAAATGATGAATAGAAGTTGTACGGACATTTGTAAATAAAGAGTAAAGTAATAATATAGTAAATGCGACCCCTGTTGGAAGTTTTCACTATTATTTCGCCAACTTTTGGCCAATTGTCTGTATATTGCCCAAATTTAGTCTACTATTAATTAAATTCGTGAAATTTATTACAGGGGACAATGCGAATGTTGTTTAGTTACTTAAGTGTATTTATTTAAAAATGACAAATCGGCTGTCTGAAAAAAGAATATACAGGTAGTATAATATTCGAAAAAAGTAGCATATTTATTAGAGAAAATATATTAGTAGTTATTGTTCTTAAATTTCGGCAGAATGATTCTTAAGAACTGGTTTTTCGCGCAAATTTTTTCTTTTTCTTGAAAAATGGGACAGCAGTTGCCATAAATTGCTCAAATAGTCTCACAGTTAAGGTCAATTGCTTTGATTTATTTAATACTTTTTACCAATTTATGCAAAATCGTCCTATAATTTATGAAAAAGTATTTTGTCATATCTATCTTAGTACCATTTTTGGAAGAGAATCTGAGATTTTAATTAAGGAGGTAAGTAAAGAATTATTGAAATTTTCTACTGCTAATCTAATTAAGACACTGGTATCTCCTTTTACGTAGATTAACTATATCTACGTGCAATAAATTTTGATAAGTTATTATCGTCGTCTTCGAGAAAGACGCGCATATATTTTCACTGAAAATTATGTATCTTTATTAAATGCATGAAACTTTTTTCAAAATTTCAACCGATATTCTCGATAATTACTATAAAAATAAAAGTTGCTCATTTTCTCATTCAAGTGCATGTATTTGTTAGTGTTGAAGAGTAGGAAAGCATTAAAAATATCCGACCACCTTATTACAAAAATACTGAATTACAGGAAAAAGTGTTTTTTCCTCATATACTAATGGTATACTTTTTCCTTTATTATATAAATTATACAGTTTCCTCGTTAAAATCACTTGCGCCTTTAGTTGATATTCTCAGATTTTCAATTCTACTGAAAAATGAACATTTATTCGACATAACAACCATGGAATCTACGTTTATTAAACTTTAACGTTGCGATTAAAGATGACTTTTAATTTCCTTAATACAGTTCAGTTATGACAATCCCGTCAAGCCTTATTATCTGGTCGTCAAAGTTTAATTAATGCTAAAACTTTAATCAATCGTTTCTCTAGCGAAACTTACAGTCTACAGCTGCCAATTTCCAGTTCTCCGATTCATTGATTAAATACGTAACCTTATATAAGAATCGATTCGATTGGCCATCGATTCGATCACCAGCAACACCAGCATCTAAAGATTCCAATCCAAAAAAAGAAAAAAAAACGACAAGTACCAGATCCCACTCGGCACTCGGCTTTCCTTCCTTTCCGAAGTCACTATATACCTGCGTCCCCGGTGGTCTCGAGCGAGGGGAGCGATTCGGCCTTACGCGCTGTCGAGCGAGCGAGCGACGCTCGAGAGAGCCATTGTTACGCTCTCCTTCGGCCGAGTCGTTTCGGCGTCTCTCCCAAAGCACTCGCCGCTATCCGGCACTGCCGAAAACTCCGCGCGCGCGAGAAAAGCCAATCCTCGCCCGGGACGCGCGAGCGGGAGAGGACGGCCGTTCTTCGCTCTCCTCGCGGCGGATGCCGTCGTCGTCGTCGCACCGCCGCCGCCCGAGTCCCGCGCGCGGTCCTTGGGCGCACCGTGCGGGAAGCTCCCCCGCTTTCCTTTTTTTTTTGTACGTCGGCATGTAAGCTGCCGCTGGCGCGCGCGAGGCTTTCGGCAGCGCCGAGGAAAGTCGCGTGCGACGGTCTGCGTAGCTGCCCGAGGTGTAATTGCAGGGTAATGTTACGTCAGGTGAAAGACATCCGGGGAGACACGCTTTTTTCGACGGAGTGCCTACGGGCGCGTGCTTTTTTCGAGCTGCCCGCGACAAGTTACGTTGCTTGGGTTAACGTTTCATATGCACGGTTTTGCGCGGTGGATGATGCTTGCAGCAGTTTTATAGTCGAGTACTTCTTTCATTGTTTCTTTGGCGCGATTGCATACCCGGTTGCAAGCGTCCTATAAATTCTAATTGAAAGGGTGCAGAAACCGCATAACCTATGCGGTTTTTGCACCAGAATCTATGAGATTTTATTAGTTTTTATAAGATCGTTTCAATGGGGTAAGCACGAACTCTTTAGACTGTGGGAAGATTTTTTATTCCAACAATTTTTTGTACGATTTCGATTGCATATTATCGCAATTGCGACGATTTTCTTCTTATGTGTACACCGTGACTTATATAATCTAGATTGAACATCACTGTTTGGAGCCTTTGTCGATTATAGAAGACTAAAATTTGGTTAATAATTCATTTGAAATTTATAAACCTGCGATAACAAGATGACACATTATTTTTTTGACGTTAAGAAGACGTAAGAGACCATCCTCACGATAGCTTGAACAAGCACCATAAATTGTATCATCCGAAAGCCCAGTCCCGGCTATCCAAAAGTTTTCAAAGCTCCCGCAAAAAGCACTCCCTCTTCCCCCCGAGGCGGTCGATCCGCAGTCCGCCAATTGCGCCGTTAACGAGCCGCTCGACTCGGCCTCCATCTATCGGTCTGCAGCCCGCGTAGGAGGAAGTTGAACTTCGGTGCGCGCGGCGCGCACAGCTATATTAGGCAGTTCCGCATAATGTACGCGCGCGTTTCGCTCTCGCGTGGCGCGCGGGCCTTTAATAGAATGATGAGCCCCGACGACGACGACGACGACGACGACCGCACGACGCCGGCGCGTCTGCGGTCTTGACCGAGCGCGGGGGAGGACGCGAGAGCGGGGACCACCGGAAGCGGCCCATCACCGCCCCACATTCTCTCTCTCTCTGTCTCTCCTACGCCGCGCGCTTCCTCCGGCCGCCGATAACGGAGAGCCGGCTTCTTGGCGAGCACGCGAGCTGGCCCGGCCCCGGACAATGAGGCCCCCGTAATTGCGCGGAGTGGACGCGGGAGGAACTGTTTTTGGTAGGAGAGGATGCTTCGCTGCTTCCGCTAGAGTTTCGAAGGGCGGGAGGTGGAATGTGGAGATTGACTGTTGGAGGTAGGCTTCTTTGTACTTGTTTGGCGGCTTTGTTAAAAGGGAGTTTCAGAATCGATCGCTGATTAACTTGAGAAGAAAAAGTGAATTCACTTATTACAGACACAAATATTGTAAGAGGGAGAAAAGAGAGAGAGAAAAAGAAAGGGAGAGATAAAGAAAGAGAGAAAGAAATTTAAAAGAGAACGGGCGGAAAAATCGCACTACACGGAGAGAAATACCTGATTAAAAATTAGTATAGTCTATCGTAATCGAAGGACAAACTCGCACTATCCTGAA
>JAWWEM010038423.1:0-14251 GCA_035582935.1 Ormyrus thymus
TTTAACTTTTTATTGAAATATTTTGTATAAAAAAGTATTAGAATTTCCTCGAAAGAGAACAGCTACTACGACTACAAAGCTTGCCTAAGCGCGAATAAATTAACTGTAATCGCATTGAAATTTATACGATGAAATTCTTAGTAAACGAAGCCGATCGGCGGTAACAGTACAATGTTAGATTTCCATCCCAATTATCGCCAAGAACAATAAATTTTTACACTCGTACGAGAAAACAATCGCGCACCGTCGACGCATCTCCAAGAAGAGGACGCTGAATTGTGAAAAAATAATTTTGATTTCCGGGCAGAGCAGATGACGAAAAACCTTTAGAAAAAGCCGACGACTGCACATCAGACAGAAGCCGAAACGCATACACGAGAAGCATCCGCGTAAACAAAAACAAATGATGTCACAGCTCCATTTAAAGAGCGAAATAAAAGAGGCGCGCACTTTTGACTGCGGCCGAGCGCAGTGCGTGTTTTGCAACTAAAAAGTGATTTACGAGAGCGCGCCGACGTCTCAAGGGCCGCGATAATCGGGCGGCGTTTTTGTGCCGCGCGACTTATTTACTCCCGATTGATTTACACCGCCGACTGGCTTCTTGCAGCCTCTCGCCGATTAAAATTGATAACGGCGAGCGGCGGAGTGAAAATTCAGCGGCGCACGTGAGAGCGAGTGACAAAAGGCGCTCGCGACGCTGCCGCGTGCGGGAGCACGCTTGTTATTATTGCACTTATCAATTGCGCGAGTGAAAAAAGTCTCGCGGAGGCATTAATTAGCGCGTTGCGTAAGGCGCTGCTCCCTTTTTCCTCGGTGAATTAAACGCAAGATTTCAAGGTTGCTCGATTAAATTTATTTATAATAACGCTAGGAATATACACATTTCGTCGTCTGGAACATGTTATAAAATATATGTATGTACAAATTACTCTCCGTAAAATCTCAAGCGTTGCGTAACTAACCAACTACTTGCTGCTTTACGTCGCTTTACTCCTACAAATATCAAATATCAAACGTGTAAAAAAGTTCATGAAGCTCGATCTATACGGTTGACGATTGCTTTGCGCGCGTTTCCTTTCTTTCGAACGGCAGCGAAAGAGCGATTTAAGGCACTTGGTTATTAATCTACTTTTTTTTCTACTAAAATTAATCTATTTTTTTCCTTTGGGCTTTACACTGTCGTATCACTCGCTGCTGTCGCCGCCTTTTCGAGAGTTATTGCAGGTGAGTGAGTAAAAAAAATATTCTTTTCTTTGTACGCTTCTAAGAACTAACTGTAAATCTATCACGATTTAGATTCAGTTTTAAGACGGTCGATATGCTAAATTAATGTTACAGGAAAGCGCGTAGGGAAGCGTAGGGTAAAATTAACCACTTTATTTTTCTTGGAACAAGTGAGTCCGGAATTTTGGTCAATCGCAGCGCACTTTTACGAGCGAACGAACGCGCATCGAACATTTAAAAATAACGAACCTGGCGCGTGAATGGCTCAAAGGTCGCAGGGCCTTCTGCTTGCACAAATAACTAATCCCTAAACTCTTTCCGTACGTTACAGAGGTATTGTGGCAATCGCCGCTTCTCGATACAATGTTTTTAAAAATCGCAGCATGATCCTTGAATTAAAAAATCATCCAATTACAGGCAGATGTAAATTTTTCCAAGAATAAAGTAGCTAGAAAAATTGGCCTCAGCGAGCTTAATCATCTAAGTTCTACGTACGAAATACGCAGCCGAGAATTTCCCGTCCCGCCTCCGGGCGGCCGAACGCAAGCGATTTCGCTCTTACCCTACCCGCCTCGTCCAACTGGAATAACAACACCCCCGAGCCGGAAGTGCTTATAAAAATAATGCATCTCTCTCTCTCTCTCTCTCTCTCTCTCGCTCGATCCGCGGATCTCTCCCAGGATCGCCGGGTGGTCGCCGCTACTCCGCGCCGTTCTTGAGCAGCTTCCGCGTGAGGAAGCCCCGGAAGCCCGCCTGGATCCTGGTCGCGGCCTGCTGCTCCTGCTGCTGCCGCTTGCGCACCAGGTAGCCCCGCACTCCCGCCTGAATCTTCGCCGCCGACTTGTCCTCGAGCGACGGCTCCTCCTGTACACACACATCACGAGCACGTGTATACGCACACTGGTTAAAAATAACGACGGGTAATTATATACACCATCGGCGTGCGGCGGCGGCGACGGCGGCCGAGCGGCTCGTCGATCGGCTGATCGATTGCTTAGCGTGGCGCGCGCTGGGACAGCTTTTTTAGGCAGGATTTTCAAGCTAGAGCGGACTTGCGGTTAGGTAATGGAAAGCGGGATTACGTAAATGCTGGGCGGAAAATGTATCATTGAGCGGAGGACGGTATTTTTGAGGTGGAAAAGCTGCGGGGTGCGCGTAGCGTGGAGTGACCGTTGGAGGAAGCTTCGTTAAAATAGATTAGTAAAAAGCTGTTGAGCAATTAAGCTTGCGATTCGACGCGGCTGCTAATGGATACTGCAAATTTCGGTAGTTTTTATTGAAAAATTTCGTCGTTTCGGGAGCGAAGCTGCAAAGCCGCATTGTTAAACCAGCTAAAATACAAGTGCGCTATAATTAAATTTCGTCAACAAATACCTTAGAATTAATTTTAAAACCTCTAGGCATCTGCACGAGCCTTTATATATATATATATTAAACTGAATTAGAAAATGACGAAGTTCAGCTAAAAATAGGCCGAACACTTTTAACAGTGTACCCGGTGATTGTTTTATTATCTAGCGAATACTGAAAGGTGCGTCAACTAGCTGTTATTCGGCTCCGAGCGAATACGTAAATCGTCATTTTTAGCCGGCGAAACAAGTTAAATTTACTCGATTCGGTTTCCGCCGTTTTCGAACACGAGGGAGGAGCTTTGATAGATACATCTGGTCGCCTCCATTGAAACACAAGTAGTTCGTCAACTAAATTTATTCAAGAGAACAACAGTGATCCACTGATACACAAAGAAACGTACATTTTCTCGATAGAGAAAGCAAAAGCTCGTCGCCTCCCCCACATAGCAATTGCGGTATCACTTAGTCCGGCTGCCTCCTCTAATCTGCAATTCAACGACACACAACACATTTTTCTCTCTGAGCAAAAAAAAACAATAAGCATGAAGCCGCGAGCCGAGCTTTGCGTATACATCGCCGAGCAAGCGAGAAGCGAATTATAAGCTTTCGGGAGGGAAAAGAAAATATAGAGAACCATGTCCTGGTGCTCCTCCTCGGACTCGTCGTTCCTCTCGCTCTTCTCCTTGGCCCTCCTCTCCTCCTGCAGCCGCTTCCTGACCTTGTAGCCCCGGAACCCGGCCTGGATCTTGGCGGCAGCCTTGTCCGCGCCCTGGAGCTCGTCGATCGGCTTCTCCTCGCTCATGATCCGCGGCCGACTGCCTCTCCCTCTCGGCCAAGCTCTCCCGTCTCTCCCGTATTATAGCTTGCGCATGCGCGCCGAGGCGCACGTGAATTTTGACAGTAAGCGCGAGGCGGGGAGCTTACAGCGGAGTAATTGAAGTCGCGCGCGAGAGAGAGACAGAGAGAGACAGATCGGCTCAATTGAATCGCGGAATCCGGGTCGCTGACTCACGCGCGACACCGTCCGAGAGCGAGAGAGAGAGAGAGAGAGAGAGAGAGGAGCTGCTCGTAAACACCCCTACGTCGCGTCCACCCCGCTATTAATACGCCACGTGTAAGAGCGAGTCTTTGCGTCACTCTCGGTAAAGCGCGCGCGTCAATGAGAATGCCTTTGAGCTTGGCAATTTCCGCCCGACTTTGCCATTCACGCCGCTCGGCCAAATTATGTAAGCTCTCCCTGACGTAACGCGGAGGGGGGGGGCACACCGCGCGCACCGAGAGCCGGCGTTTCGGAGCGGCGGCAGCTCCCGGACAAACAGGGAGGAATGCGCGGGGGATTATTGAGAAAATTCGCCTTCCTTCAATTGCGGGATCGGAGCGCTTCAATTGCGCGCGCCGCCGACGACGGCCGGCTGACGCACGAGCGGGGAATAATGACGATCTCGGGCGAGCGCTCGCATTTGGGACTCTTGCGGGATGCGCGGACGGTCGGGGTGCGGAATGACTGGACGATCGGTTTTAAAAATAGTTTTTCTATTAAAATAGGCTTGGAAATATCATACAAGTTTCTACAGTGCTCGTTAAACAGGTAAGTTTGCATTGTAACGTTAGATGGAACTCTTTTGTACAACTAGGTAATAAATACGGAGAGAAGCTCCTTGGCAAAGGCTTGCTCGCGCGACGGTAAGATTTTCACGTCCTCGAGTCGAAAAGAAATCCCTCAATTAGCCCGCGAGATCATTAGCGTCGAGTCCGCAACGATTTTCGCTAAAATTAAGCGAGAAATTTTTGAGCGATACGATTTACACTCCCACCTTTGCCAAGGCGCTCCTCTTGGAGAAAGACAAAAAGCTATTCCGAAGAAGCGTCATTAATTATCAACATCAACGTCCTTCTTCTCCGCGTCGGTCCTGGCGCCGCTCGGCTGGCTCTCCTGCGAGGCGCTGCTGGACCTCACGAGGTCCGCGGTGAATCTGACGGCCTGCTTCCTAGCCACCTCGTCCTCGTCGCCCAGGCCGAGAACCTCGTCTATGTTCATGGACAGAGGCTCCTCCGACGTGGTGATGGAGGCTTCCACCAAGGAGGTCCTGTCCTCGGCCTCGGCTGCCTTCTCCGGAGGCTCGGCGCGACCGGAGGGCTGGCTCTCCGCTCTCGGGAGCTCCTCGCCGACGGACTTGGAGTCGGTCGCGTCGCCGGTGGTGCTCCTGTCCGAGGGCGTCGCCGCGTTGCTCTTGTTCTCGTCCATGCTCGTGATCTCCTCGATGATGACGCCCTTGGGCGTGCCGGGCATCATCGGGTCGGCGAAGACGTCCTCGACGCTGGTGATGAAGTTGAGATACTTGCTCTGCAGCATGGGATCGACCACGTCCCCGGGCAGGAGGACGACGTCGACGAACGGGCCGAGGTTGCCGGGCCCGTGGAGGATCTTGCCGAGGAGCTGCTCCACCCCGGTGGTAGGGCTCTTGAACGAGTCGCCGGGCTCGGGCGAGCTCGAGGCGTCCTCCTGCTGCTTGATCCTGAGGGCGAGGGTCTCGGCGTCGAAGACCGGCAGCGGGATGCAGTCGTGGGACTCGCCGGTGTGCTGGAGCTGGTTATCCGCGAAGGCGTTCTCCACCGAGAGGGTCGTGCGCTGCACCGCGTCCTCCCGCCTCAGCTTGTGCCGGGTCTTCGAGTCGCAGATGGAGGAGAGGCTCTCGACGATCGGCAGCAGGTGCGACGTGGAGATTGGGGGCTTGTCGGGGATGGAGCTTTCCGCCTGTAATATCGTACTATTTTTAATGTATTCTGTCGAGAAGAATTTCAACAAGATTAAAACTGATCGCGTGAATGATAAAAGAAATTGGGTGCAGCGTGAAACGCTCTGGCACCCGTTCGAAAACAGCGCGAGTAGCAAGCCAGGCGCCCATTAAGCCCGAAATCAGTCGGCCTTATCAAATTGCCCCGCAGTGCGGCGGTCGCTTGCGCCCCTCTCCCCTCGCGCGTATCCCGCGAAAAAAGCTTGCGATACGGGAGAGTTTTCGGCTATAATTAGTATCGATCGGGCAGTGGCGCGCGCTCGGACGCGGTCCGTGTCAATCCCAAGGTCAAGATGCGCCCGGTTAAATTTACCCCGAGATCTGTCGGAAAGCACCGACTGACATATGAACTCGAGTCCGACGTCTTATTTTCTCTCCGCGTGCGATCCCTCGGGACAAATGGCCGGAGATCTGCGCTGATAGAGTATGCGCTGTTTCGCGCGTATTATGAGGAATTAGACTGGGAAATGGTCTTGTTTTAAAGCACGATACGCGGACAAGTGCGAGAACAAAAGAACTGTTAAAAAGAAATGGACAATTAAACTGCGTGATATCAATATTTTCAAGGAAATTTTCTTTGTAATGCGCTTTCTATGGATCATCAGGATTAATAATGCACTAATATATTTGCGTGAACGCAGTTGTTTTATTTATAGTCCTAATGCATTATCTTATGCGCGCTTATAGGTGTTACTTGTTCCATCAATCGCCGCGCAATAATTAATGCCATTTCAGCGCTAAGTAAGCAAAATCTCGAAAATTCAAAAAGCGTCCCGCGACCCAATGAAACAAGTCTCTCAAGCGGATTGCTCGCGCGAGGAGCACTCGAGGAACGAGCTAGAAACTCAAGACGTTAATTAAAGCGGGCTTAGCATGAAAAAATTGATATGTTTACTCGGAAGGCGGAGTGCGGTTCTCCTTATACTTAAGTGCTTAACGATCTCATAAAATTAAGCTTAACGAAATTGTTTACGGAAAGTGCCAGTGTACTTTCGATAAGAATTTCAATACGACTCTCCGAGCCGTCGTTAAAAAAAAAAAAAAAGAAAACAGAAAGATTTTCTTTTATAGCCCGACGTATCTTCGCAGTCGCATCAATCGTTATGTAGTTCCTTTGGTTCGTCATGCCGGCGATTCATAAAAAGGAAAAAACCGAGTATCCGATCGCGTGCCGCGAACTGTTACAGCAAGACTGACGGTGCCATCGGCTCGGATACAACGCGACTTGTTATGTATTCTTGGGACGAAAGCTGAAAGTCCTTTGCAAATATTATTGACCGGGCATCTGAATAATGCATAAGTAAACGGCCTTAAAGGCCTTATATTCCTCGGTTTTTGCGTAGGCCGTGAATTTTTACGATTACGAAATGGGAACAGCCAGGCCTCAGGCTGCAAAATGCAATGCCCTCCGTCAAAACGTAAATTATCAAGTGCGCCGTTTTCTATAAATAAACCGCTCTAATTGGATACTGAAAAATCGATATTTCGAAGCACCATTATCCATATTTTGTTGCCCGAGCACGCGAAGAAATTTTGTGGCAAGTCCACCGTGGAACTTCGTTAGATATCCTGCCCGTCTTTTTATAACCCGCATATACGAAATTGGTGAGTGATAATAATTATTTAATAAAGTCTAAATAGGTTAAACGCCAGTTTTAAATTCGAGTCCGCAGCCGCAATGATGATTAATTCGGATTACCGAACCGCCTCTCGCGGGAGCATTATTAATCGCAGCGACGCAGAGTCGTGCGCTTTCTTTTTCATCCCCGCGGAATTCGCGGCTCCGCGATAACGCGACGCGGCGCGCGCGTCAAAAATAATGGGCAGACGCGCGAAAATAGAAAAATCTACCGTTTTAAATCACCCTGGCCTTCCGCACCGAAATAGCCGGACGCGCGTGTGTGCGCTCAACGTGACGTCAGTCGGCGTCGACGCTCGCTCGAGCCGAGAGCCGAGAGAGCTTTTCAATTGAGTTTTCACTTTTCGAAGCCTTTGCCGCGCGTGCTCTAGTTTGCTTTATTGTTTTATTAGCGGGCCGCGAAAAGCAAAAATCGATTCGGACTATCGGGCATCCATTCCGAGTGAGGATCTAAATTTAGCGCGTTCGATGTAAGTAGTTCGTAATTAAACCGATAGCCCAGCTAGTTTTAGTGCACCGGGAAGTTTGTTTAAACTTTAAAACTGTCAATCCCGCCGAGTCTCGAAAGAATAGCTTCTCGAGAAAAGGCTTAAAAGAAATCGGACGATCGATGTCGCGCGAGGCGTAAAATCATCCGCGCGGCGATGCTTATCGGCGCGAATTCTGCCCGGTCATGAGCGCCGGGAGGCAGAAAGCGCGGACACGAACGACGGCGATTAAGTAAATTCCTCGACTCACCGCAAAGCTCTCCTGGATCGATGGAACGCTATCCAGAGTCGAGCTGCGCCGCTGAGTGCTGTGCAGGCGGCGCCGCGTCAGGAATCCTCGAACGCCTGGGGAAAGAGCAAGTTCCGAGAAGGATTATTAGCTTGGACGCCGGGAGCGCCGAGGGAATCGGGGAAAATCTGCCGGCATCGGGTGGCTTTGTTGACCGGCTGGAATTTTTGTTCGAAAATACTTGCGTCGTCTTTAAATTCGCGATTGAAGAGCTGATCTTCCTGATTTATTGTGCGGTTACAAAATCGCGGGTGCTGAAAGATTCGAGTGGGTGTAACTCAAAGCTGCAGAATAATTATCTTTTAAAATTGCTGCTATCCTGCGAATAGATTTAACTATTTTCAATAAATTTCGTTTATGAATCATTAAATTCGGTCGTAATTTTAGAAAAGCTTCTTTTCAATATTAAGTGAATCGTTCGAACGCGATTTTCGCTCTTACTCAATTAGAGAAGCGGGAAAGTCAAAGGAATTTAATTATAGACTGAAATCTTCTTTTAGATAGCGAAGAATTTTTAGTACTGTAAATATTGATTCATCTGCGATCAAAGTCAGATACCGGATTTGAAATCTGCATAAAGCAGCGGAGTTTATTAGATTACCGTTTGATGCAATTAAAAAGGCAATTTTTCATCGGAAACGAATACACCGGGCGAAAGACTGCACCTACCAGCCTGAATCTTGGTGGCGGCGGACACGAAGGTGCTGCTCTCCGTGCTGGAGCCGAGGTCCCTGCTGGCGCCGCTGGCTTCCGGGACGTAGATGTGGTACTCCTTCTTGTCGTCGGCCGCGTCGTCCGGCCGCGGATCAGTCTCGTCGGTCTTGATTGAGAGGTCATCCGAGTCGCCGCCGAGTCGGCGCAGCGTCGTGCATTGACTCGGGGCTCGCGACTCGGTCTCGCTCGCGGCGGGCTGCCGACGCGGCGACGATGACGAGTCCGAGTCGTCACCCTCCCGCGGCGGGGTCTGTTTGTTTTCCTCCGCGCAAACAGAATTATTAATACCGCCTGCCGGGATCGCGGATTTATTGGGATTTACTGCGGCCGCCGAGGCGAGCGCGTCGTTATCGGCGGTATTTTTGGCTGCTGCTGCTGCTGCGGGCGAGGCGGCTGTTGCTGCTTCCGATGCGTTGAATTGCAGCGTTTTTTCTGAAGTTTCGAGTTCTTCCGTGGTTGAGATGTCGGTGGGCTCATCTTTTTCGCCTCCCGTTGGGGACTTTTTGCATTCTTCTTTTATGCTTGCCGTTGGGGACTTTTTGGATTCTTCTTTTATGCTTGCCGTTGGGGACTTCTTGGATTCCTCTTTTATGCTTCCTGTTGGGGACTTTTTGGATTCTTCTTTTATGCTTCCTGTTGGGGACTTTTTGGATTCCTCTTTTATGCTTTCTGCTGGAGATTGTTTGAGTTCTTGTTCTGTGCTTTCCACTGGAGATTGTTTCGGTTGTTCTTTTATACTTTCTGTTGGAGATTCTTTGGCTTGTTCTTTTATACTTTCAGTTGGAGATTGTTTGGGTTGTTCTTTTATGTTCTCTGCTGGAGATTCTGTGGCTTTTTCTTTTATGCATTCAGTTGGAGATTGTTTGAGTTCTTCTTTAATGCTTTCTGTTGGAGATTGTTTGGGTTGCTCTTTTACATTTTCTGTTGGGGATTGTTTAGTTTCGTCATTTACGCTATCTGTAGGAGATTGTTGAGATTTTTCTTTTACATTTTCTGTTGAGGTCTTTTTGGAATCTTCTTTTTCACTTCTCGTTGAGGTCTTTTTGGAATCTTCTTTTTCGCTTCTCGCTGAGGTCTTTTTGGAATCTTCTTTTTCGCTTCTCGCTGAGGTCTGTTTCGAATCTTCTTTTTCGCTTCTCGTTGAGGTCTTCTTGGAATCTTCTTTTGCACTTTCTACGGAGGCTTTCTTGGATTCTTCTTTTACGCTTTCTGTTGAGGTACGCTTCGATTCTAATTGTACTATTTCACTCGAGGAATGCTTTGATTCTTCAATCACAGCTTCACTTATCGATTCTTTTATTTCCTCGATCACAGCTTCGCTTGAGAACTCCTTCGTCTGTTCGACTACAATTTTCTCGATATTCTCCGCATTTTCTCTGCTACTGTCAAAAGTAGGCATCGATTCCAATTCAATTTCTTTAAGATCTTCCGCTATTGGCGCGCCTTTCGGACTCGTTTTGCTACCGCTTTCTTTCGAACTGTTCGAGCTAATAAGAATGTCGGTCGAATCCTTGCTCCCCTTTAGATCCTTCTCGTCCTTTTGCTCGTCGTCGGTAATATTAAAGGAAGAAATCGTTAAATCCGGCAAAGAATCTAAATTCAACTCGGGTACCAGAGGAACAGCCGGGTCGAAGGTCAAGCTCGACCTGTCGGTTACCGTAGTTTCTTTAAATTCATTGGTAGATTCGGCCGATCTCCCGGTGATCTCCTCGATGTCCAAAGAATTCTCGACGTTCTCCGACTTCTCGGCAAAGCCATCCGTGACGCTCGTCTCCTTCGTCTCGTTGTCCGTCGAGTCGTACTCGGTAGCCGGGGGAGCCTCCGGGGAAAGCTCCTCCGTTTCCTCCTTCAAGTCCTTCTTCACGATCGAGTGCACCTGCTCGCTCGTCACGTACTCCACCTCGTCCTTCTCGAGGATCTCCTCCAGGGAGGTCGTCACGACCCTCAGCACTTTTTCGTCCTCGGAATCGACGAGCGCCGCCTCGTCCGTCTCCTTGTCGCGCTCCTCCTGGATCAGGCCCAGATCCTGCCGGGTGAGCATCTTGTCGTGGTTCACTTTGATGTCGTGAATGTACTGCGCGTCGACCGTCGAGGTCTCCACGCTCTGCGCATCCACGACTTCGCCGAAGGCGTTGCCGATGGTTGTCTTGTTCCCTTCGAGCGTCGCTTCCGTCGCTTCGATTTCCGCTTGGTTGACGTTGCTCTCGTGAGCGGATATGAGGGTGGAGTAAATTTGCCCGTCCTCCAATTCGACCTGTAGAGTGTCGGAGTCCGGCGACGGGCTTCTATCTGGGATTATTACCGTCGTCACCGAGTCTGGTATCTCGCAAGGGGAGCCTTCCGTGAGTATGTAAGAGTGCGGAGATAACAGTCGGGCGTTTTCTGAAGTAACCGCAATGTAGTTTTTGCCGTTACTTCCGTTCGCAGCGGTACTCGAGCTGCCATTTGATCTGCTCGTAGAATCTCCTGTTTTTCCACTCGCTGCCGCGTCTTTAATCTCCGACTGTATTGAATTGTTACTCGCAGCTTTGGTGCTGTCTTCTTGCTTGGCATTACTTCCACTCGTACCGACTTGAGTCGTCGATTCTTTCTCGGCCTCCCCAATCAAAATGCTCTCTATCCTCTTCTCGGCGTCTTGCAGCTCCTGCAATTTAGCTTTGATATCTGCATTATTTTCAGCCTCGCCTGTCGCGGCTGTCTGCGAATCTAAAATCTTCTCTATACGCCTCTCGGACTCTTGAATTTCCAAAAGTTTATCTTGTATCTGAGAAGATCCTCCCGCCTCGTCTGCCTCCTTCTTCGCCCCCGAGCTCTTTTCCTCCGCGGTCGTAGTATCGTCGAGGACGCTTTTAATGCGCTTCTGCACCTCCTCGATCTCCAACAATTTGTCCTTCAGCGTCTCGAGCGGACTGCCCGCGTCGGCCAGTTCCTCGGTGTCGGAAGTTTCCAAAGAATCGGGCCTCTGCGGCGCGTCCTTCAAGTCCGGCGTCACGTTCAGACTGTCCTGGAACTCCTCCTCCTTGCTCGTCTCATTCTTCTGCGCTGCCTTGCCGTTGAAATTGGCGGCGTCCGCGGAAGCGTCGGGCGTGTCGGCGGTGCTTCTCGGCGGCGACAGCACCGGAAGAACAAGGTCCTCCTTGACCTTCGGCGACTTTGCGGACTCCGGCGAGATCGGCGGCAGCACCAAGCCGTCGGAGTCGCTGCGCGCCGACAAGCTTCTGGACGTGGACTTGGAAGAGGGCGGCCTCACGGCCGGCAAAGAGATCTTCGACTCGTTCGAGCCCTCCGAGTTATCCGAATTCTTCGTTTCTGCCTGCTCCGCGGAGGCTTTGGCCTCTCCGTTCTCGGACTTCTTCTCGTCCTGGCTCTTTCTCCCGCTCCCGCTGGACTTGCTCGAGGTCTTGGAGCGCTCCTCGCTGCTGGAAGACCGGTCCTTCTTCGTCTGCTTCGTTCTCGCGGCTTTGACCAGGCCGGTTTTCAGCGCCTCGACCTTCTCCTTGATGATAGTCGAGGTCTCGTCGATGACCTCCTGGACCTTCTCCACGTAGCTCGGCGACTGCAGCTCGTCCAAGCTGGTCATGCCCGCGATGTTCTGCACCGCGTAATGCTTAACGCGGTCCATGCTCGTCGATCGCTTGCTGTCCTTCGGCTTGTCCTTCGGCTTGTCCGTCGGCTTGTCCGTCGGCTTGTCCTTCGGCTTGTCCTCCGGCTTGGCCTCGGCTTTCTTCTCCGTCCGAGAGCTCTTCCTCTGCTCGCTGCGCGTCTCGTAGGTCCGTTTCGTCCTCTCGACCGAGCGCCTCGAGGTCTTCTCGATCGTCGTCGTGGTCGTCGTCTCCTTGCTGTAATCGCAGGCCACCTGCATCCTCTTCTCCTCGATCTTCTTCCGCTCCTTGCTGCTGATCCGGTTCCGCTTCAGCTCGGTCTTTATGTCCTTGGCCAGGGGTATCTGGGAGATGATCCTCGGCGCGCCTCTCGAGTCGCTCTTCTTGCCGGGCGAGTCCTGGCCGCCGGCTGCCCTCGGGGTCTCCTTCCTGCTCGCGTACTTCCCCGCCATGCGTTTCTCGCCCTTGTCGCGGGCGCAGTCGTGCAGCTTCGGCGGCATCGTGATCGTCTCGTTGGCCAGCTCTCTGACCTCCTCGGTGCTCATCCTCTGGCCGCTCTCCCCGAAGATGCTCCGGTGCTTCTCGAGAACCTTGGCCGTCTCGTTGAGCGACCAGCCGCTGCGAGGGACGAAGTCGTTGGCCTCCCTCGAGTACTCGTGTCGCTCCATGATCGCCTCGTTCATCTCTCGGAGCAGCTTCGAGGTCTTTTTGTTCTCTCCGTTCTTGTCGTCGTACTGCTCGCGGAGCCGAAGCAGCTTCTCGAAATGGTGGGCGGCGAAGGTGTAGATGTTCTCCGGCCGGTGACGGATCACCTCGCGAGTTAGTCCCTCCACGGCGGCGGCGAGGCCCTGAGGTACTCGCGGGGCCAGCAGGACTCGCTCGCCGAATTTCGGCTCTTGGAATGTTGCTGTCATCTTTGAGTTTTAGTCCTGTTGGAGTATCGGTGACAGATTTCTAAGTGTGCAAGTAGTAACAAAGTAAATTGAGGGGGCTGAGGGTGGCGATAAATAAATCAAAGTAAAAGTTTCAAGAGTAACGAAACACAGAACGTAAACAAAGTGTAAATTGAGTTTTAAAAAAGGAAAAGAAATAGTCTAAACGTGTTTTAATTCTGCTTTTACTATCGCATGTACAATCTTCGAGCTATTTGTTAAATTTAAAAATAAATTCACAGGCCAATATTGCTTGGCTCTTTTTAGGAAAATTGTCTTTTCGGCATTACTATGAATATAATTGCTTTATATTTTCTTTTAAGAAAGTTACTTCCACAGTAATAAATAAATTCCCCAAAGAAAGTCCGCATTTGCAAAAAATTTCTATTCCTTAAAAATGAAAATAGTACTGAAAAAGCAAAATGTCTTAATTAAATTTTTTAAGAAACATCCTAAATAGACGTAGAAATTTAAATTCACTTTAGAATTATCGAAGCACGTAATGCAAATATATTCACAAGTCTCGAATCAATAAGATTCCACTTAATATGCAAAAACTTACTATATACGCACTTTTTAGAAAAACAAATCCCGCACCTTGCCAAAATTAAAGCAAATCTAAATAAAGATTAAAAAAAATTTCACAAAGCTTAGGAAACAACCTGATTACCTACCCTTTAATAACAACGAATCGCAAGGCTGAATAATTAATTGACGTAAGAATAAAACAGCGAGCGAGCAGAGAGTAAGTTTGGACGGGACTCGCTTCTCGAGTGTGACAGGTGGAGAGTCTCCGCTCGACTGAGCGTGCTTTTCGTTAAATTTCACCTTCGCCAAGGGTCGATCGATATTTTTCCATTGATTATGTAGTTTCTATGGCCGCATGACGACGACTCCAGCCGAGCTATAGTTATATCGGCTCGCGCCAACACGCAAACGCCGTGGAAATGATCGGGCATACTTTCAAGCTCGCTCAACTTTGAATCTTAAGTGCTGGACTTGAACGCCCTTTGCATCGCGAATTTTTTTTTAAGTTTGCTTTCCGGCTGTGCGGAGAGGCGAGTCTGTTGATAAGAGATCAGTGACTTTTTTAAAGTAAACTTTTTTTTATGGGACCAATAATTGATGATGTGTGTAAATTACCCTAGTACAAAGAACTTATAAAAACTTATAAAATGGGGTTATTCCGGGTGCAAATACACACATTAAAACCCTT
>JAWWEM010038444.1:0-14246 GCA_035582935.1 Ormyrus thymus
TATCACTGCAAAATACTCATTTACGAAAATTCTGCGATTCATTATTTAAATATTTAATACAGTATATTTACAATCGCATATTTATTAAAGATTTACTGAATTACGATGGGAAATAAACATTTTTGCACCCGTAATGTCCTTCATTTTAAGCTTTTAAATTATGATTACTTTCGTCTAATGGTTAACCGCATCATACTGCCAGTCAACAAGGTTGAGTCTTTCTTAACATGCGTTGCAAAGCAGAGATAATCCGCTAAAGTCTTGGTTGGCCTTATGCGCAATACAAGGCGGAAGAGGTTAACCATTTCCTTTAGATGAAATTACAAGCCATTTTGATCAGTTTATAGCCTCTAAAGTAACCGCTCTTTCAATTGAGTTGTTAGTCTCTTTTTCTTGGACGCAGTTTACATTTTCATTCCTGACTAAGGGTTTAAACTGCTTAAACCAGCTGTTTCTCTACAAAGAGAAAATTGCTTGAGCAGAAAATAATTATATGCCCAAAGTCTTTCTATCGTTTAATTTCAGAAATATTAAAGCTGAAGGCAAAAAAAGGGAAGAAAAAAAAACAGGATGACCTCTTTGTCCTGTGACCTGCACCCTAAGGCGTCGCGGTTTCTTCTTGCTCGAATATAAATAAAAAGCTGCTACAATGGCTGTAAGAATAATAATGGCAACAGAAACATTTCAGTGGACAGATTTTTCATTTTTAGTCGTCTTAATGTTTAGTATAAATGGATTTGGCTAAAGAATTTTTTTTAAACGTACTTGAGCGCTTGCTTCCAATTCTAGGGTAAATCTTTGAAGTAAATGTAAGAAATTGTTGTGAATTCGTTTGGAAAACTTTTTGGCGCGAGCGAGGTTTACTTTTTCTTCGAGCCAAGTGCAAAGCTCTTTGCGTTGATGTAATATATATATAATAGATGTAATTAGAATAATGTATTTGATATTCGTCTATCCACGAGTAGTATTTAGCAAATTAAAACGCAGATTGCATTTAAACCAAATTGAAATTTAGATTAAACTTCAAGAACAAAATTAATGACTCTCCGCATTTATATTAATAAATCACTAAGCAATCGCTTCGCTTCCAGCTCCGCGGAAAAATAAAAACTTCAGGCTCTTACGTTCAGGAGACAGAACGGAATTAAGAGGCTGCCCGAATTGTCCACCGTGCAGTAACCCTCATCCGTGCGAAGGTACTCGCTGTACGAAATGTTTAATATTCCCCTCTCACTAATACACCGACATAGCTCAAAGCGAGTGCACGCGGCTCCGTCCGGTCAGCAGAGCGCCCGACAAACGGGAATGCCGGCTCTTATGCCGCACGCGGTGACCGACATAGGCTTTCGTTATGCCGGCGACGTCATGCAGCTTTTTGATGAACCGGAACGCGAGGCGCGCGCGCTCCCGAGCGCGTGATTCGAATTTTAATTCAACGGCTTCAATGAGGCTGTCCCTCGGCTCGTTCCTGCGGACCGGGCGCAAATCGCTCCGGATGCTTCGCGGGTTTTGCGAAGGATCCAGAGCCGTGTCTTTGATATACAAGCCTTGCACTTGCGGCGAGGCATTTTTTTCAGCCGGCTCGCCGCGTCGCATCGGCGAGCTTGTCGTACTTTTAAGATAAGCTTTCGGCCTGCCGCTGGCAGAGCGTCATTTCACGTCTGAGCGTGCTCAAAGTGGATTTCGAATCACGGAGAGATACGCGCCGAGACAGACACGTGCAAATGTTTACGGTCAGATAGCAGCCGGGAAATTGGCTTTAGTGGGCGATTACGGGTCCTTATAAGACCTATATAATTGACTAAGCCGACGAGCTGTCAATTATTATGTTCAATTATTATTGGAACAAGCTTATTAAAAACTTTCCCCGAAAGCCTTTAATAAAGTAAATTTGAAAAATGTCCGTAACATTTATAGCTTTTTAAAGCGAGTGAATAAATTCTGCTTAAATAAAGGATCAGCTAAACGGAGAGTGCCGGTTTATTCGCGTTAACGTTCGCATTTCCGGAATGGGATGCCGTTTCTCATCGTGTAGCTGGATGCGCACAAATCTGGCCGAACGTGTCTCGCGACGGGTGGTGCGCTCCACTTACTTATGCGAGCCCCGCCAGTCAAGGGATTCTGATCAAGCGCTCCCGCAAGATGACGGCGTCGCGCGTGTTTTCCAAGGCTCGGTGCTCCGGAACGCAGATGTATAGCCCGGCTCGTGCGAGATCCGCCTTTTTGAGAACACTTCCCCTCCCTCTCCTCATTCAAAACACCTTTGTCGACCAAGTAGACGCGCGGTTATCTCGAAAATTCGATCGCGTTCCCATCGATTTTCGGTCGAAGCGGAGAGTTTGGGTATATTTTTGTTTTTTTTTTTTAGTCAGAGGGAAGGATTTTTCGGCTGCGACTCTTCAATATTAATATAGATTTTACGGTTTTAAAATAAACATTTTATTTGACGGTGTCGCGGTGATTGGCGAAAAGTGTCGGAAATTATAGGGTCGGTTAAAAGTGTCAACAGTTTATGGGGAAGCATTTTTTTTACTTTATTTGCAAATCACGATTTGCAACCTGTCCTCTATTTGCATGGGGACGCACGCAGAAACGTCACTAAATGTCACTTTGTTTGTCGGGGCTTAATTCGTAAAAATTGGTTTATACTTTTTGGTCGGAAGGAAAAATTTACTGTTTGACATTTTTTAAAGCACTGATTCTGGTTCATGCTCGTCGCTCAAGATTAATAATTACTGAGATAAAAAGCGATTTTTCCTTCTATTCGAACGGGATTTGAATATAAGGTAAGCAGCAATTTTTAAATTCGACAAAAGCTCAGAGTTTCCGCGCATGGAAAATTTTTGTTTACTATTTTTCGAGCCCCTTTACTGCACGAGCTCTTGAAATATTTTTTACAAGGTAAAAAAAAGTATTTGAAACAATTTATTTGAAATTTTGGGATGAGATAACCTATTTACAAAATACACTTCATGAAAATAAAATGCTTTTAAAATCTGAAATAAGAGTTATATGACTCTTGTAAAGTCCTTGGCTATTAAAACATTTTGTTTAAAAAAAAAAAAATTATTTTGAATATTTCCACAATAAAAGCAAGAGGAGCAAAATGAAATTTCGGCCAAAAAATTCAGTAAATTTTTAAATCATTTTATATTCTAACTAAATTTTACCTGTACGTGAACGTATCGCGCCATGCTTTAATTCGGTGATATTTCACTTTATTTCCTACCTTAAAATTCAAGATCTAACGCAAGAAAAAATTTAGAAAAATGTGAGTTTATTCTTAGAAGGCGACGTTGGCAAACGAAGACTAAAAGTAGGGCGTATACAAGTGAACAAGACTGCTTAGATTTAGAATTTGATAACTTTCCACTCTTCGGTTAAAAATGTTTGTAAGTAATGCATTGCAATAATAAAAAGCTTTTTTTTTTAATGGACCGATGAAAAATACTTTCGATTTAAATTGTAGATTTTGATGCAGTTACCTTTAGAGGCAAAAGTCATTATTGCGTAAAAGCTTATTTATACTTCAATCCTTTTTATTATCGTTTTACGATCAAAATAAATTTTAAAAACTCCGGGAATATAATTTTATTTACTTATTATGAATTCATTTTTAAGCGCCGCACTCCCGCAAATTGTTAATTCATTCCGAAAGGCGCGCATACATCCCAACAGCTGGGAAACGCGACGGACGGATCAATTTTTTCTCGCCTCCGATCCATAAGGCATTTCGGGCAGGAAATCGCCGAAACATTTAATCCCCGGACGCCTCTGATTGTGATCCCCGGTGTAACCTCTTGCCAATAGCGGCTCTCCCGGCGCTCTCTCTCTCTCTCTCTCTCTCGCGGTTCGAAAAATTCCGGCAAAAAGGCCGGAGCGAGATTCGAGGGCGGACAAAGAGAGGAGAGGGCGGCAGCGCAGTGGACCGATGTAAATAATTGCTCCGTCAGGATGAATACGTAGACAGAGGCGCCGCCGGGGAATGAAAGGCGCGAGCGCCGGTGGGGGGCGCGCTCGTTGCGTCACGAGCGTTGGCCCAATTCCTCGGAAAGGATCGATGAAAGGGTGCTCTGCGCCGGAGGGGAAAAGGGAAGGACTCTATCTCTTTCTCTCTCTCTCTCTCTGCTTCTCGCTCTTTGCTCGGAATCAACGGGAGGCCGAGTGACAATACTGCCGCGAGATGACCGGGGCGCAATTGCCCTACGCCGCCTGGCTCGGCTTTTTTTTATGGCTCTTTTATTTAGCGGTTGCCGCAGAGGCGTCCTTTTTATTATTTTGCTCCCTTCTTCATTATTTCGGGCCGTCGTTACGAATTACTTTTGGCTACTTTCATTTAATGAGGCGCTTCCGACTCGATGCGACGCGCGAGTTAATTGCGAGCTTAACGCGGCGGATCTTTCGGCTGAAACGTCGTTCTCTCGAGGTTTTAATTTGCCATTTCGTCATTTTTAGGCATTCACTTGCACCGGGGCCACTTTTACAGTCGGGCGGCGCACGACGCCGGATAATTTTATTAAGTCAAATGTGTGCGTATACTCATAAATTAATTAAATGCTGAAGTGAAATACGTTCATTCTGGCTTTCAGAACTTTGAACGTGTCACTGCAGGAATAAATGGATTGTCTTCGTTAATTAGTTTTTGCACTTCAACTGCGCAAACAGAGAAATAAGATATTGATTTACAGTTTGCACATTAAATCTGTGTGTATTCGAAAGCGATGTTTCAAAATACTTCAGCTCTTTTGTTCGTAAAATATTGTTTAACAGAACAATGATGCCATTCTGCGAAAGAATAAAGGAGTTTTTTTATAGTTTCGACGAGTAAAGTTGGGCCGAGGAAAAAGTTGGCTCTGAAAAATACAAATAATTTTTACGAACTTCTTAATTACTGCAATTTTTAAGTATACCATGATTAAAACGAACTCCGCAAGTTTGCGAAATTCTTGAGCTACGCAAAGTCATTTTGAAGAAAATATACGCGGTTAGCTAAGATAAACTCCTTATTAAAATCCAGAGTAAGGCCTTTGAGATACCATAAAGGGTGTAATTAAAATGTTGAAAACGGACTTTTTTGATAGACCAAAACTTTAATGAGTTCTAGTATGTTTTGTATTCATATATGAAATTATATATAGTGTATATTTAAATAATAAGGTATTTTCAAAACAGGTAAACTAGTTTTAGGATCAGTGGTGAACTTTATTTTACTTTGAATTTAATCCTTCAGTTAAATAATGTAATTTCAAAAATTTGACCCAAAATGTTAATTTATTTTCGATTAAACACTACAACCGAGATTCAATTACAATAACTAACTTTTCAGGAAAATTTAGTAATTCGATTCACGACTAAAGCTTTTACATAATTTGTTATTAGAATTACAACGTATATTCAATTTCCGTTTGACCCCCCCAAGATTGAATTTCATTATTTTCTGGAATAAAACTTCATCAGCCAAGTCCGGCATTTAAAATTTTTATAACGAACAGAAGATGTACTTACATCTAAATAAGAAAAAGTAAAAAGATAATTCAAAAGCCGTAAAAGGTTCTGGTTTGTTAAGTTTTAATATCGTAAAAATATTCCGTGGACTCTCACTTATATAGCCGAATAAATTCCTTCGCGAAAGAGAAATATCGGATAAAGCGTCGTAAAATGTATCTAAAAAATTGAAGGAAAGCCTTCGTTTTTTTCTCTTTTTTTTTCGAAAAAAAAGGCAATTGCCGCGCGTGCGAACAGCTTTACGCCTAGTCTTATACGCGGCGCGTACACGTGTGTCCTTTTCGCCGTCGCTTTAGCTCTTCTCTGTTTTATGGACCTTTCATTTCATTTAGTGGCCCTTTTATTTTTTCCTCGCGCGCCTTCCTTTTTTTTTTCCTTCTTTTTATCGCCGCGCGCCCCGATCCTTTTTCCAGATGCATAAAGCTGCGCTTTTTTGCCCAAGGAGCCCCTCGCAGGCCCGTCGGCAATCAGGGATTATCGGTAATTTCGCGCCGGAGGTGCGGAGTGGCGCGAAAGAGGATTTTCAGATGCATTAGCACTGACGTACGTGCTTTTTTTTTTATCGAATTGATCATTAGGTTACAATTAAGCTGTCCGCTGAGGCAATTTCAGTTTCGCGAGCGAATATTCAGTTGCAATGGTTCTAAAACGTTAATGCTGGTAAAGCGATTTTGCTTTTCCGTCGAATTTGCTTGGGACGAGATGATTATCCTGCTGGATAATGAGGAACGGCAGTTTGCGCAGATTTTTGGATGAGCGGGGGCATAATTGGAATAATTTTGTCAAATTGAATGACTTACCTCGTGATCGAGGGAAAATTTAATTGCGCCTCGCGGTATTTTGCGTCTTAATGCTGTTTGCCACTTGTAATCCGTTTATAATTAAATTCACAGCGGGGAGTTGAGAAGGAATCTTAAGTATCATTACGCTTTTTTAATTTTATAATGCAAATTATTATCATCTCTTTTGTTAATTACGCTGCATTTCCGCGCATTACCGTTGATAAAGTAAAGTCGAGCATTGCAAATTATAATTAAAGCTTTGTGTTTTGCAGAATTTATATTTCTGTAAAATGCAATTTGCAATATTGAAGTAGCCAAGTACAGCCAAATGTAATTCATACACGCCAAACAAATTTCTTGTCAATTAATTCCAAAGTAAATCGTATTTCCCAGCGATAAAAATTCTCATCGCCTTCTTTTTGCAAAGTAAATTTCTAACGTTAAATTACATTGAAACACGTAAAGTCAAACAAAATTTAATTAATGAAGCCCGCCCGTTCCCCAGCCAAAGAATCCGCGCCAGCGCAGCAAAATGAATTCTCAGAAACGCAGAGAGCCCCGCGGAGAAATTGCTCCACTTCCAATAGCTCGATAAAACAAGCTCCATCTTTTTCCCCCCGACCGTCAGAAAAAACGTCTCCGCATCGTTTCACGGCTCATCAATCCCTGTCCGCTCCCTCCCGAGGTAAGTTCATCGTTCTCATTTCACTTCCATACAGTCGACGACACGCGTTGCATCATCATCATCATCGTCGGCGGCGGCGTCGCGTTGGAGAAAGAGAGAAAAAGAGAAAAAGAAGGTCGAGCATCGGAGCGAGAGTGGGGGAGGGAAAGGGCGAGGAGGGCTCCCATTCGAGACACGTAACGCGATAAGATCGCCGGGAGAAATACGCGGGCCAATCGGAATTATCATCGAACTGATAAGAGCCGTTAACTCGCGCGTTTGCACTCGCGCTCATCGCCGCCTCCCTTTATTCTCTCTCTCTCCCTTTCTCTCTCTCCCTTTCTTCCTCTTCGCTCCTCGGCGCTCTCTGTACCGCGAAAGGCTGTTTATGGACTATTACCAGGGGGGGCCCGATGGTAACGGCCGCGCGTTTTTTCCCTCTATTTTATCCGTTTAAAGACGAACGGAGTGCTCGGGGATTGGAGTTCGGATAGAATTAATCTTTTATTCGCTGTTGCGAGGGTTATTGCAGCTTAGCCCTGATTGAATATGCAGAGTCGATATTGACTCTAATTTTCAGAGGTTCTCGATCAAGAAAATGCTCTCCTTCCTTATTATTCTCGGGGATGCGTGTTATTGCGGGAAATCGAATTTGCTCGAACTTTCAATTGTTCGGGTGATTTAATTTTGATGTTGCATCTATTGACTGTAGCCTATAGAACTGTTTTACAAATAATCGTTGCTACAAGTTAAACGTGAAGTTTCGACCTGCGTATTTAAACTTAGGATTTGTATTTCCGAATAATTAAGATCCGTTAACAAAAGTATAACCGAGCACGTAAAAGTAGAGCACTTACAATTAACGAAACAAAATTAATTTTTAATAACAATGAATGAATTTTCATTGATCACAGAATATCTCTCCTAAACCCCCGAACTTAACCACCTCGCAGAATCATCGCGGCGAACCCGCGGCCCCAAAAGCTTCCCCGAGCGCGCAGAGCGCAGCCGCAGATCGCATTAACTTTTTCCGCGCCGGTCGCGAAATCCCAGGCAACAGGGAGATATCCGTCGCGAGAACAATCAGCGCCCCGGAATAATTACCGCTCGCGGGGCTTTCGCTCGCTGTGTACACACGTAAGCCCCCTCCACCCCCGCGCAGCTCCCGGCGTTGCACCCGCGTCAGCCTCTCAATAAGTCGCGCGGGGAGGGCAGATCGCTCGTAAACGCGGAATCTCGAAAATTGAATTTCGAAATTGACTCGCGCGCCGCGCGAACTTGGGCGCGAGAGAGGCCGCGGCGGCCTCGTGGAATATGCATGCCGTCGCGGTGAGCGCCGAGAGTGAGGGAGAGAGAGAGAGAGAGCCGAGGATGATAATGTTGCCCGTTCAAGAATTTATGCGCCCGGCGCAGTCGGCTCCTTTGGCCCTTTTTACATCGCGGGGGCGCGCGAGGGCGCTCTGTGAATTTTACGGGGACTGTTTAGGAGGGCTGTAAATTCGTAAACCGATGGTTTCTGTCCGAGTGCCGGCTAAAGTGGGGGGATTATGGCCGAGGAGGGCATTAACGCGTTTGCGAAGCGGAGCTTTGCGGGTTAAGTACTTGTCGAATGTAGCTCGTTTTAAAGCATTTTCGTTTTGATTAATAAACGAGGCTTGACGGGGCGGGCCGTTTTTCGACAGTGGAAATTGAACGTTTGATTAAATGCTGCTTACTTTATTGTCGTGAATAAATATCTATATTGTCGTGAGTAAATAAGTAATAGTTTGAAACGGCCAATAAAAATGAAAAATGAAAAATTGTGTACCCAAATAATGCACGAGTGATCCCTATTTTATTAATCGACTCTCATAGTTATTCGGCAAATTTCAATTTTTACATCAAACACTTTCGGCGAAATATTATATTGTTATTGAACTGAATACGTGCTTGTAAAATTATATAGCCGCTTTACAGCAGCTTAATTGTTAGGGCGCAATACCATCTCTATTTACTGCAATCGAGACGCAAGGGCTTTGCAGCCCTGCTGTAAACATTCATTCAACAGATATTCCAATAGATTGGCATAACAAAAACAGCCTCTGCTTATCGCTACACCATTGAGCGGACAGATAAAGACACCTCCCCAAAAGTAACTCGAGCCTCCATTACCGAAATTCGCTCGAACCTTTGCCTCAAACGCGAAAACTGCCCACGCGATTCATCGCTCGAGACGGTGAATTCGTTCGAAAAATCGTCGGACCCATCGGGCCGACAACGGCGCGCAGCGCCGAAGTGCCTGCATCGAGCACTAGGCGCCTCGCGCGTGCGACCGGCCGATTATTCGCTCGCGCCCGCAGGCCGAAGAAGCGATCAGCCGCGACGGGATGAATAATTCAATGGGCGCAAAAGCCCCCGCCAGCGCGCGCGCCTCGTAATCGCCGGGGGCCAGATATAAGGATTGCTTTTGTAAGCTCGTACATGGAAGGTGTATCGGCCTTCCTCTCTCTCTCTCTCCCCCCCCCCCCCTTCTCCTCCCGGCCCGAGCTCCGCCCCAAAGTCGACTGTTTATATGTTTAAGACAGTCAGAACGCGGGATCTGCAGTCCGAGAGGGGGGGGAGGGGTGTTGATACAGGGCTGCAGCGCTCGGATCACTCCTCGTTGATAACTCCCCCCTCGGCCTGCGGGGCCCGATTCCGCTTTCCGCCGCGAGAGCCGAGCTTGTTAATTGTGTTTTGGGTAATTATATTTACATTGTTCTCCGGGGCTGTACCCGGCTGCCTCGGCTCTGCTGCTTTAATAATGCTCTTAAAGGATTACTTACGAGCCGGACATCTGTTTGGTTTTTATACGGTAAACTTGAAAAACGCTCGCTCACCTCTCCCGAGTCACCTTTTCTCGGGAAGAAAAAAAAGCTCGAATGATCTTTCGTACGGAAACGTCCGCGTATAATACGAGACGAAAATATCCTCCGTAACGAAAAGCACGCGACTACCCTCAGCGGAGTCTGGGTTTAATTAGGTTATTGTACTTTTCCCATCCTCCTGTATTACGTTTTTACTGCGTTCTCCCAGAATAACCCCGGGCCTCCGTTGTATTCCGAGATTGGAAGATTATGAAATTGCGTCGCCCGGCTTCCTGATTTCGGGTGGCTTTCTGTCGACACGCGCCTGTCGCAGATCATGTTTTCTGATTGTCGCGGCGGTAAATTTAGATTCCGCGATGTATAATAAAGAGAAAGCTTCGAGGAAAGTTGGGCTTCTAATTGAATATTTTCGTGAATTGTATTATACGCGAAGGAGGATGCTATTATGAAATCGTATTACGATTTCCTTTCATAAAAGTACACGTACTTGTTTTGGCTGAAACTAAGTTTATACTGCTTAATTAAGAGGCTTCGTTGTTACCTGAGAATTTAGCCTTTTCAAAGTTGTAGGTTATTTACGAAATTAGTTTCTAAAAATATTATTCCTTCGCAAACAGCACTTGAAATTATTTTGGTGAAATAATTTAATTGCGTTATTTTTTCAACCGAGAATAACTTTAGCGAATAAACTCAAAGCACAAAATTATATTCATAATTGATTTTTTTGATCCCCACTAAGCAGCGCAATAATTTCATCTGATCGACTGTCAAATTTAATCAAACCCAATGAGCACCCGGACGACTGCTAATTAAACATTTCACGCCAAAGCACAATTACAACTCACAAAAAGGGACAACAAAAAGAAGTCAGCCCGAAAGGAACGAAATCAGTCCACTAAATACCTCGGCGCAGGAGGAAAAAAAGGGGGCGCGTCGCGAGATGCAGCGGAAAAACGCCAGGGCCGGCGGCGAATCTCCGTTTGACATTTCGGCGGCGCGACAGCGGCGCTCCCTCCCTTTTTTTCCGAGCCATTTGCCTCGCTCGGAGAAAGTACGGCGCGAGCTGTACATCAGCGGGGCAACAAAGCTCGCGCGGGACGGAGCCCGGCGCGGCTTGCCCCGGAGCCAAATTTTTTTGCCCTTCGGCTGCGCGGCGCGCGGACGGCTCGCGGAATACCTTCCATTAATTGTGCGCCGCAAGAAACTTCTGCCGGATTGATAAATGGCTAACGCGACTTCAAACAACTTAACTTTCTTCCTTCTCGCGGGGCCGCCGCCGCCGCTGCCCCTTCCGCCCTTTCGCCTGCAAGCTCGGCTCGAATTTTTTATCCCCGGGCTCCGGGGAGCGACGCTCGCTCGATATGATGGATTCTTCGGCTGTTTTCGGCTGTTTTAAGGCTGGGGAATTAAGCTCTTTGGCACGGGCAACGTGAAATTCGGATTTTTTTTTTCTTGTAATCGATAAGCTTGCTACATTGCCATCAATCGAATTGGTCGTAAAATTAACGTTTCTGTCTCTGTCAATTAAACTCGCTATTGTCATTGTTGAGATTTATATCAATCAATCTAATTTATCGATTAGTATTTAAAATTTAATTTACAATTTAATGTACACGCCGAAAGCTTTGATGTACATAAAGACAAAGCAATACAGTTTAGTTTAACTGTTATTTCTGTAATTCACATTTACTGTCTCTGCAGTTTTTATATTTCTAATCGTCACATGTCATTCGCACATTTGTTGTTGTCGCTCGCAATCCAAACAATCAAATCAGCAAGAATGTAGTATACGTATAAAAAAAAAAGAACTTGGCCAATAAAAAGCAAAAATTTTCACACTCATCTCGCTATAATCGATATTTATGTTCGCAGGCATTATTGAATCTCGTCTCTTGAAAAAGGATCGTTCATTAGCAGAAAAAAATTAAGTTTATTAAGTTCGAGCCGATAATTTATGAAAACTCGAGTGATTCAATTTCAGCGCGGCATTATCGGAGCAGTAAAAACCGTAGCTCCATATATTATTCAAAAAGCCGTCGTCCCCGCCTCATTTCAATGTTCATGGGTTCATTATTTCGAAAAAGCGACTCTCTCTCTCTCTCTCTCTTAATTCATAATCAAGGCACAATCGAGCTCGCGAATAACAAAACCGAGAGAGGCGAGCGAGACAGCCGACGAAATTACCTTATTCCCGCGCCAAGCACTCGATGAATATGAAAATATTCAATCGAGCCGCGTGTGTGTACAGCGGCCGAACAATCATCGATCTGCTCTCGGCGGCAGGTGGAAAAAAAAAAGCAGCGACGAGGCGGCGAGGATAATGGCACCCAACAGCGCCGCCGGAGTTCCACCTCGGCGGCTTCAATTAAACGGCACCGTTAATGGCGGAGGTGCGCGCCGCCGCGCGACTCCAACGGACCTTCGTCTTCATTAATTTGCATAAGAGGCGCGACTGCACCGGGGCGCTCGAGCAGCGTCGTTACCGCGGCCGGCGCTAAGCAATCGCCGTTGCGCGCGGTTTCCGCCCGAAATTCCGCGGAGTCGCGCGCGTTCTTTGTCCCGCGGCCGTGATTGCGCGTCGAAACTGACCGGGATGGGGGTGAAATTATCGGAATTCACGCGGCGCGGATCGTCGCGCGCGGAGAAAGCGGAGTATCGGCGGTGCTTTCTCAAGCAAATTACTCGGCGGTGATTTTCGCGGGCAGCAATTATTGCGCGGCTCGGGCGAGAGTTTGTTCGTTTGTAATTTTGTAGAATTCTTTTATGAAGGAGGTGCGCGACGTTAATGTGCGGCGCGAACAATGTTTCCTGCTTTGAGCTAATTCTCCTTTACGTCGTAATGTTTCTTTATTTCTCAGACTTGCTGTCATTACCGAGTCGAAGTTTTCCTTGAGATGTTTTTTACGAGCTTGTTCGGCATTGTCAGGTTAGTTAGTAAAAACAGTCGTTCTGTTACTTGTACGGGGCCTCGCTTGTTCCTTCGCGACGTGTTCGGATAACTTGCAAAAGATAAATTTCGAAAGTTGATTCCTTTTCTCCCGCTCCCGGCCCGCATTTCGAGTCCTTTCCCGGCATTATCGGTCCGATCGATTTTACGACGAGGACGAGGTTTACTCGCTACGCGATATTCCGGAGTGAAGTTCTATTCACAAAATGTGTCTTAGCTAAATTCCGCAGATTTTCCTGGCTCGATGTATCTGCTGGGGTATTTTGCGCGACGAGGTCGGGGATCGTCGTGGCGTTTTCATTATTTTTATAAGAAATGGTAATTTTTTTGTTTAGAATGACTTCTATTCCGCGGGAATTTTAAATTTCGCAGCTGTTTTGGTAGTAAACGTTTTATGCTAACCAGACAAGTTTGCAAAATCATGCGATTTTGCTGCCTCGGATTTTCTGGCTTTTTTTACACGCTTATAGGATGATAAAAATTTGAAAGTAAGAATTAAGAATATTCCTGGAGAGAGGCAAGTTAGAGCCGCGATACTGTCATGATGATACTTTAGTTACGCCGGGGAATAATTCCTGCAGTAGTACAAATCCGCGGTAAAGCCGACGGGGCGCTCTTTCAAGAAGAAAATGTAAGAGAAACTACTGGTTAAAAAACCTTCGAGTACGCAGCCAATCTGGAACGAAATGTCATTTCCTCTTGTACTTTGCCGAACGGCTCGTAATTTAATCATAAATGCTTGCGCCTTCCATTCAATCCGACTCGAAACAAAAGCTCGAGCCGAGGCTAAGAAAAAGCGGTAGACGCAATTAACGCCAGTAAAAATGTTATGACCGAGTCTCCTAATTGGAATTGGATTTACAGGATGGGGCGGCGGCGGTCGCAAGAACTATCAGCGAGGCTCCGCGGGTGGGTCGGGGGTGGGGGAGGGGGTCGAGAAGGCCACCGAGGCTTCAAGCGTGCACGAACGCGGAGAATCTCGCCCATGGTGGTTGGCTCTCCACGGTCGGTAAAACAGAAGTGGCCCGGAGCCTTGCCAAGCTCACGTCCCCGACTGGCAAGCTCGGTGTGTATGTAGCGTTAACGAATTTCGTGACAAACGACCCGCCGTTTACGTTTATTTATCCCCCCGCGATGCGTCTGCTTATTGCGGAAAAATGAGCTTTTACGTTTTCGACTCGGGATTGTAAAGCGCAAATAAGCGCGATTTTTCGTGCACTCGCGGGGGGTTTGAGGGCGCGCTTTTAACGGAGCAGGGAGTTGCTTGTTTTGCTGGGTAAATAAAATTTATATTTATTAAACATCTCTGTGCGAATTTGGATCGATGCGAGGGAGTTCTCGCGCGGGAATACGTTCCGGGTCAGCGAGTGCGGAAAGTCAAAAGTTTAATTTCAAAGGAAGACGTGCCCCTTTTTAAGAGTGAAAAAATCTGTAAATTTTTAATTAGACTTAAATATTGGAATAAATTTTAAAATTAGGCTTATCCGAAAATTAACGCTTCG
>JAWWEM010038455.1:0-14243 GCA_035582935.1 Ormyrus thymus
TTTTGACCCTCCGTAACTCGAAAACCATTGACAGTTGTACTTTGCTACCATGGAGACTTTTGTTCAACAAGCCAAGGGCTACAACATACTGCAACTTCAGCTAATTCGACGGGGCTTCAGAATCCCATAAGATTAGTGCCTGGTCCTTTGGGCCTCAAAAATTTTTGAACAAATGAAATTGATAGAATTTTGATCGATCTTTCCAATGGTGATATCCAAAATTAGAGAATAAAACAAATTATTATTCAAAAATGAGTTTAAGTGTAAAAAATACCGAAATTTATTTTTTTTTAAATTGGATTTCGTATGAACTGCCTATTATGGAATCATCTTGAAACCAATTTAGACGGTGGAGGGAATGTCTGGACTTCCGAAAACTGTATTTGGAAAATTAGTTTTATGACTTGAATGATCCAAAATCACGTCCGAAACGAGAATTTTCGCTCATTATGTTTTAGGCTTTAACTAGAAAACTATAAGCTTGTCAAAGAAAATTATAATTACAAAAAGGGCTTAGAATTCTTCAAAGAATACAATGGATTTTTGCAGAGTGAAGAAAGTCAAAGATATTTGGAAAAAATTCTTATTCAAAAACATCAAAAAATTACAACGATAACCAAACGAAGCTTGAAAACGACCACGTTTTCAAATGGATCGATGGAGGAAAAAAGTAGAGTAACGATCTTGAAAACATTGGTTTTGACCAATGCTGACACTGTAAAAATTGGGATTACGTTGCACTGGTACTATCAGAGAAAATAAAATGAAAATAAAGAATGTTCTTCCTAAAAAACCGACAAATTTGATCGCAATAAACTATATTTTTAATATATATTTTTTTATAATTATTAATACTAAGGATTTTTTGACTCGGGGGTTTTTTAAAGGCAAATTATGGGTATAATATCCCCTCAATATAGTACATGATTTAGTATATAGATGGCGTTTTACTGAAAAATACTAAAGAAATAATAAACGACAAGTGAAACAGCTCCCAGAAAGCTATTTTTAAAAGTGTGGTGGGTTCATGTATTTAGCAAAATTTCTTTAGTAATTCAATATTTATAGACATATATACACGTAAATTCCTCAGCCTTTTACATATCTCTTAGTTTTTACGTGTCTGCAAGGCTCTAAAGTCCCCGTAAGCAAGTGAGCCAGCTATTTACGTATCTTTCAGACTATACGTGTGTCTAAGCTTCTTACGCGCCCGTAAGCAAGTGAGCCAGCCTTTTACGTATCTTTTAGCTTTTACGTTTCTTTAAGCTTCTTACGTACCCGTAATCCACTGTCCCCAGCCTTTTACGTATCTTTTAGTTTCACGTCTCTCTAAGCATCTTACGTTCCCGAAAGCCATTGTCCCCAGCCTTTGCGTATCTTTTAGGTTTTAGGTGATTCTAAATTTCTTACCTGCTCGTATGCAAAGTGAGCCAGCCTTTTACGTATCTTTTAGTTTTTACATTTCTTTAAGATTCTTACGTTCCCTAAAGCTACTGTCCCCAGCCTTTTACGTCTCTTTCAGTTTTCACGTGTCTGTAAGGCTCTTAAGCCCTCATAAGCTACTGCCCCCAGCCTTTGCGTATCTTTTAGTTTATACATATCTGTAAAGCTTTTAAACCCTCGTAAGCTACTGTCCCCAGCCATTGCGTATCTTTTAGGTTTTACGTTTCTCTGAGCTTCTTACGTGCCTGTAAACTACTGCTCTCAGCCTTTTACGTATCTTTTGGTTTTTACATGTCTGTAATTCTTGAAATAAAAGGGTACCAACTCAGAATCCGGTTGAAGAAGGTGCCAACTCGAAATCCGGTTGAAGAAGGTACTAATTCGCGCACTGATTTTTTTCACGACGATTTAGATTGGAAGTACCGATGAACAATGTAAAAACTTTTTTACTATTTACAGTATTCTGTTAAAAAAACTGTAAAAAATGTTATTTAAAATTTTTTAACTTCTGCATATCTATTGCCAAATTGTATTTCTGATTTTGTAAGAGATTAATAAAAACTAAAGTCCAGTCTTATGCGATGTTTAACAATAACATGAAATAAAAGAAAGAAAATTGAGTAGAAATCGACGACGTAGATCCTGAAGTCATGAAGCAGCTGCTATTATCTAATTTATTAAAAAATAAATTATTATTAATTTATCTAATAAATTAAAGTGTAAATAATACAAAAGTTTTTACATTTTTTATCAATGCTGCCAACCTAAATCGACGTGTAAAAATCAGCGCGTGAATTGGTACCTTCTTCAATAGGATTCCGAGTTAGTACCTTCTTCAACCAAATTCCGAGTTGGTAGCTCAAGACATGAAGAAGGAGAATATAATTGCATATGTAGTGACCCGTAGAGAAGCAGGCAAAAAAAATTAGAGCAGGTAATAGAAAAAGAAAAAGATGAAAAAATCGTACGTATATAATCAAGCAATGATATGGCATATGAGACTTGGACATGCTTCACTGCATTATTTAAAGAAACTACAAACCAAAAATAAAAATTTGAAAAAGTTTGACGAAGTTAATTTAAATGAAAGTGTATTAAACTGTAAAGTATGTGCATTGTCCAAACTGAATAAATTACCAGTTAGTGAAATTAGACAAAACCTTTGCAAATTGTGCATGCCAATACCATGGGGTTAATTAGTCCTACCACCTATCCTAAACGATATAGATATATTGCTGTATTTGTGGATGATTTCTCCAGGGTAGTCATGGCCTAGTCGTTAAACCGAAAAATGAAACAGGACAGTGTTTCGAAACATTTTTCAAAAGTGCCAGAAACTTACTAGGTAGAGATGAAAATTTTTTTTATCTTACAGCGGATCAAGGCACAGAATTCACAGGTGGACAAATAGTAGACGTGTTAGAGAAGTTTGAAGCCGAATTGCAACCGGTTTGTACGGATACTCCAGAGCACAATGGTACAGCGGAGAGATTTAATCAAACTATTCAAAGAAAAGTAAGAACTGTATTATTTGATTCAGGTTTACCAGAAAATATGTGGATCTAGCCTTGTGACGAGTGAAATTCCTCGTTACGTTCCCTACTTCTGGCTCGTAATATTGTATCAAATACTAATCTTTTCTAAGATTTTTTACAAGCCAGCGACGTCACAGCAGAAGCCCAGGGCGCGCGAAGTTCGACATTAATTAGAGATTTTCGAGACTTCGACCGGAACACATTGAGCGTTCGCTGTAAATGTAAAGCTACTTAATAAACTTTGATTTTATCTGTTTCACCTTGAACTATGCGTTGTTGATTTCGCGCGACGATCGCGGGAGCCGTCCTCTCTCCTATCCGTCTACTTCCTTGTGGAGGACCCGGGAATTAGCTAATCGGTGGCGTGTTCCCGCACGCTACAATAAACTCGGCTATATCAACCGCGGTTAAAACGGCCTTGCACTGGGCAACATTGCATTCTGCATCGTCGCAGAGTCGTCCAAGCCTCACCGCGTTATCTTCGTAGTTAAATCTGACTTTATTGTATCTTAGCTATTATTTCCCGGACAGAAACCCGTTATAGTGCATATACAACAGATTGCCTCACAGATCTATCAAAATGATGTCTTCGATTGAAAAATTCAATCCAGAATATAAAGTCAATCTAAATCGATTAATAGTACATTACGGCACGAGGCCGGAAAGTGGGATTTCCAAAGCTTGCGTGATATGACACCCGAGGCGAAGCAAAGACTATTTTTCTTACTCCCCGACCGAAAGTGCATTCAATAATTATTAAATAGTCGGCTGCTAGCTACGCTCGACTATAACTTTTGCTTTCAAGCCGCTTGATCGAGGCGCCTCTCTGTCACGTCGCGTGCCTAACATGGATTGTTGATGTCCGCCCGGCTTTTGGAAAACCGAGGCGAAGCCAAGGTGAAGCCTTTGCGGGTAGGGGGCAGACATCAACAATTCATGCATCTTAAAACAAATGCATAAGATTAAAAGATCTCTCTCTCTCTCTCTCTCTCTCTCTCATAGTACACAAGCGGGGTAGTTGCGACGATGTAGGATAGGGATCGAGTGAGGAATGAGTAGGGTTACGAAATTAAATAATCGATGGATAGAAGAGCGCTCGTAGGCGCGATCACGCTCGATGCGGGAGATTTATCGTCGCTGCCTTCGCTCGACTTACTCGCGGGGTTACACTGGGAGCCGCGGTTGCGTTGAACACGTTTCGGACAATTTCAACGGCGATCCGGGTCGGGCGCGGTCTCCCTCGCTTTCGCGATGCTTTGGCGGTCGGGTTGTTGCTCGCAGATGTACTCGCGCATGGAACATCGCTCGCAATTTCGCTCTTCTTGGCAGATGTATCGAAGCTGCTTGTGTTGTCCATCGGGATGTCATCTTCTCCTTCGGTGACTCGATGCGATGCAGTAGGGTCCAGCATACTTGGGAGCCAGCTGATCAGGAAGGCGGACGGAAGCACGCGATTTCGCTTGAGTACTTCGTCGCCCATCTCATGACTAACGCTCTAGTACTCTGCCTGGCACTACTCAAATTCAAGGCTGAGATGAAGCGCGTTCGCTGTAGTGTGAGCAGAAATACGACCATGTAGCGGAGAGGGTGGCCGCTCGCCTTATTAGAAATGGTGTTGAGCTTGTAATCGTCGACGCGGAACCGATAGGTACCGTTCCGTTTGCGAACTATTACCCCAGAGCTTGACCATTCGCTGTTCGAGGAGCGGGTAGTCCCTGTAGCAAATATCTTCTGCAGTGGCACGTGCATCACTTCCTTGATTTTCGGCGATACCGGGTAGTAGCCTCGCTTAACCGGCTTCGCCATGCCCACATCCATCTCATGTTCCATGAGTCACGTGCGGCCCAGAGGTGTGTCAACCCGCGGCAGCAAGCGATCAAGCAACTCTTGTAGTTGTTGCCGCTGCTCGTTGCTGACTTCAGCAAGCCCCACAGAGTTGGGGTTGCTCGCCTCATTCTCGCGGATCGCAGCCGATCCAACAGGGATCGAAGTTTCGCCTACGGCATCTCTGACGATCAAGCAATCACCATGCGAATGGAGTTTCGATCCAAAAGCTCGGCTACCGTCTACACCGTACAGACAGTCTCCTTTAGGCCGTTTTAGAACGAGAGCCCTTAAATAGAGGCGGATACCCCCTAGCTCAAACGGCAATTCGGTCCAGCCCAACACGGACGAAGGTCACCCGTCTGTGACTTCCGCGTCTACGTCAAAAGAGAGGATGCGTTGATTGCAAGCCGATACAATCTGTAGGCCGATAGGACCTAGCACAGTCCAATTGGCTCCGGAATCCACCAGTGCGCGCAAGGTGAAATCGCCGATTCTCACTCGAGCCCACCAGCGGGAATACAGACTAGGGTTCTTCAGGTGAGCTCTTTCGGACTCATCGTCTTGCTCGTCGGGGCTCGGCTCGTCAGTCTTCAGTGACATCAGAACGGCAGCCGCTAGTGCAGCGAGAGTCACGGGAGAGTCGCCTGACCCTATTCCGGAGGCCTCTTTTGGGAGAGAGGGAGCGATAGGGACCTCACCTACGTACTTCCTTTCCCGTTTTCCGAGCACTCTGGGCAGTCGGCCTTTGTACAGCTCGGCCAACTGCACCCCCAGCAGTCTACCTTCGAGCGCGTCCCTGACTTGCGATTTTTATTATGATCGCTTGCCGGTTTTCGCCGTGGCGACCGTGACCTGTGATCATCACTCACCTCGGTGATGGTGACTTTCGCCTTGGTGCTCGTCTTCTGTCTCGGAGGTGATCGCGTACCCTTCCAGCGCACCAGAATGTGGCAATCTTGCTCTGCGGAGTTAGCTTATTTCGGTTTCAAGCCGTTGTAGCCTCTCTGCCAACAAAGCAAACTCCGATTTACAGGAGGATTGCGGGATTGCCGCTATATGTGCGCTCGCTCCCCGTGGTTCAAGTTCTTTTGTCTTGACAAGACTGAGACTCACGGTAAGCAACTTCCAGAAATACGCTCGCTGAAGACGGAGGAGGTGCGGTTAAGTTCCGCTCTTCCTCGAGGAGCTCTTCCGCTTCGCGCGCGAGGGTCACTAAGCGATCCACGCTAGTAACTTTCTCGCGCGGCAGCAGTTTCCTCAGCGACGGTAGCATATTCCGATAGAGCAGCTATAATTGTTGCTCCACACCGGGTGCTGTTTCTAGCCTACTCAAGATGGTGAGTAGGCAGAAAATGTAGTCACGCGCCGGTTCTTCGCGACCTTGTTTGCGTTTCTAGGCTTCAGCGATAAGCTGCTACTGGAAATTAACATCCACGCCATAACAACGGCGAGCCGCTACGCAAAAGTCTTCCCAGGTATCTCAGTGCTGTCTCAACTGGCAATACCAGTGCTGTCTCGACTGGCGATACCAGTGAAACGCTACGCCTGACAGAAACTCCGTCGAGGCATTTAGCAGGTTTTCGTCTGGTATGTGAGCGAGTCGACGACATTCGTCTACCCGCTACAAGAACTTCTCAATGCTGGTTCCTTTCTCTCCAGAGAATTGAACTCTCCACTGGCGAACGGTTCTGCTGACGTCGCTCTGTGGAACTAGCGACCTAGACACTAAATCCGATTCGAGACGCGTTGACGCTCCATGAGGATCTTCCCCTCCCCCAGACTCTTGCGATCCGCTGAGAGCCAGAGATCGAAAAGGCTGCGTCTGTCGCTGTTGAGGACGATCCTGTGCAATCCTTTGCTGTATTTGTTTCCATGAAATCTCTCTGGTTGAGTTGCGCAGTGTGTTGGTATTTGTGTGGTGTTATCTCTTTCTAAACAATAGAGATCGTATGTGTTTCTGAAATTCGTTGTACGTGTTGGAGCTGGGGTTTCTCTGTTTCGAAGTCTTGTGCTGCTGGCGAAGTTCGTTGCTTGTGACCTTTTCTGTAGCTCTTGGTACTGTAACTCGCAATACGCTATATTGCGAGACTACGTATTTGCAAAATTTCCGCTGCGATTGCTTCAGGCACTGTGCATCTCGACCCGTTGGTTAGTTCTATTAGAATCTGTCGATGCGGGTTCGCTGACACTGTTGGTGCCGTAGGATCAATTCCCTGCTCTCCTGACACTTGCGTTGTGCTTGCCGTCGTTGTTGTTGTTACTAATGCTGTTGCTGTATTAACTGCCGTGCTCGTATTACAGCTGTTGTTGTTACTGTGAGTGTCCTAGGCGTTATCGCTATTGTCGTAAGCGACATTGCGTTTTTGCTGAACTGAGCCGAACTATTCGCAGTCGAATTGAATTCGCTTATTTCACACTGTAAAGCTTGCGAATGCTGTAGGCGATCTGCGATTGCGCGAATTCCGCAATGTCGGAATTTTGCAGCAATTGCTGCAGCTTTTGGTTGCGTCGGATGCTAGCTGTTCCTTCAAGCTCGTCGCTTTCGAATGCGACGAAATCCGAAGCCGTGTAATCACCGTGCAGTCTCCTAAACAATATAGTGGTACAATCTAGTATGTCGCCTTCAGTCACCAATTCTAATTCCTTCAAGACTTCTATCATCCTTTTCGCTGATAAATCTTCAATCCAGTCCATCAAGACGCGGTCATACGCGTCGTTTGCCGTTTGCCTTCGGCCTTCAATCCGAGCGAAGGAAAAACCCCGTGCCCGGTTCTTGTGTTACCGCTCGAGCACCCCGTGTTAATTTTCTCGTGCGTGAGGTCCTGGATTGCGGCTGTGCGTGAGCGTCTCGTCCAGCGCCCGATTGTGTTCCGGGCTATAGCGAGAGAGCGGACTTCCCGGCGGAAAGATTCACCACCACGTTATCGAGAGTCTCCGGCTCTAGTTTTTTTTGTGTGTTTAACTCCGCGTTGAATTTGAGTTCTCGGTTTTATTTTCGTTTATTAAATTTTATGCAACGGCTGATTAGCCGGCCGTTACATTGATTAAAGGTTACAAAATAACTATTTACTTGGCAAACTTTTAAAGAAATATTTTGTTGAAATTACTAATTTTTTTTAGAGTATAATAATACAAAATTTAAACTTACTTCAATAATTCAAACTTTGGTTTTAACAATTTCAACTTTGGTTTTGACATTTAAACTTTTTCAATAGATCAATATTGATATGAGATCAATCTTTATTGGACTTTGTCTCCTTAAGAATGATTTTCTTTTTCCCATTTGCAATTATTAATATTGACAATGAAATTTCCATAAATAGTAAAGTGAGGTTAAGCACTACATTTCTGCGCAGATGTTCGAACATGCGTGTGACACGAAACGAGTGTGCGCGGGCGCTCAGGCGCAGCGAGCCTGAAAGTCCCGCAGCCAATCAGAGTACGACGTTAGCTCAGCTGGCCGAAAAAGTCACTCTTTTTGGTCTGAAATCGAGCCGGGAAGAACGCACTTCCGGCCAAGGTAGCAAGAAAAAGTTTTTTTTCTGCCCTCCGGCCGGAAAGCGCCAACTTTCTGAAAACGAAGTTGCCGCTTTCCGGCGACATTAAGCAGAAAAATAGTAGTAAGAAAATAAATTTGGATCACTTGCATATTTTAAATTACAAACGAAAACAGGTCCTAAATTCAGTAAAATAACCAAAAGAACGGTGTTTGTGGGATACAAATTAGATCGGTATGTTCTATTTTATCCTGTAGAAGAAAAATATTACGAAAGTAGGTGTTAAATTCAATGAAAAGCTAGTATTTGGCGATAGATATAGCCAAAATCAAATCATGAATTGGGAAATGCTAAATGAAGAAATAGAAAAATCAAGCTGACTATTTAACTTAAAAGAGAATGTAGATGAAGAAAGAGAAATATCGAAAACGGAGGGAGAACCTAAAAGAAAGAGAGCTAGACCAAGAGAAGCGAATAGATGCATGCACTAATTGCTCGATTAAGTAAAGATCCAGTTTCATATAGAAAAGCTATGAGTACTGATGAAAGAGATCAATGGACATTTGCAATTGAAGATGAATTGAAGTCCATGGAAGAGATAAAGTTGGGAATCTTGTGGAAAGACCAAAAATAATCGATGAAAAGAAGATAAAGTTAAGTACAAAGCCAGGCTAGTGATCAGGGAATTTAAGGACAGAAATTATTATGATTTGAGCGAAACCTATGCACCGGTTTCAAAACTATCATTAATCAGTTCAACTTGAGTTATGCAAACAAACATGACTTAGAGATGTGTCAGTTAGATGTGAAGACACCCTTCCTAAATCCTTCTATAGAAGAAGAAATTTATATGGAAATACCAGAAGGTATGCATTGTCTGGATGAAACGAGAACAACTAAAGTTTGCAAACTATAAAAGGCACTGTATGGCTTAAAAATAAGTCTTAAAAAATGGAACGGGAAAACATTCTCTGAAGTAGCTAAAGAAATAGGACTTACCAGCCACAATGTTGAACCACGTCTGTTTACTAGAATTAGAGAAGAAAAAGTATTGAATTTGGTACTCTTTGTGGACGACATACTGACTGATCTAGGAGAGACACAAAAATTTCTTGGCATGAAAGTGGCATAAAAATAGAAAGAAATTGAAAGGACAAAGTATTGAAATTTACGTTAAATAAATGCATGGAAAGTTTGCTTAAAAGATTTGGCTACAGCGAAGTGCATCTCCAGAAAACACCTATGGTATATAATCAACTAAGCAACAGAGAGAGGCGAGATAGAGAAGAAGACATAGATAATAAAGATCTGAAACAAGCAACTAGAGAATTTTTTATTCTTTGAATAAACCCATCAAGCAATAAAGCGTAGGAAAGACTGGGTAGGTTACTGTTGCATTTTGGCTATTTAACCATAGCTATGAATTTTTTTCTGAAAATCTAAGGCTTTTCCCATTCCAAAACTGACATCAGAGTATTTATACGTATGATAACTATCTCCATGATGTTTTGTGGAATGATGAACGCACTCTTAAAATTTTCGCTGTAATAGCTTTAGATTTTTAATTTAAAGGGGTATGATACTGAAAAAATTTCCAAAAATAGAAAATTTTTTTTTACATATTTTAAAAGTATATATTATGATCTTTGTAATAATAAATTTTTATGCAAAAATAATAAAAATTTACGAAGTTATAATCAAAATTGCCAATTATTAAATTTTATTATTTAAATTTTGTATAACTATTAATAAATAATAATAATATATTTTTAAAAGCGTATATTTTTTCAAAAAATAATTTAAACATTTTATAATTTAAAATCAAATTTTATTTTAATTTATATTCTTAAATTTGGCGCTCTATGTCGCCTCATTTGCCGTAGTCGCCGCGGTGCTGATGTCACGTGCCTGTCGGCTGCTAACGTAGCTTACAGGCTTACAGTTGCATCGTCGCGTATGAGGTTATTTTTAATCTCTTTGCTGTAAATAAAGAAGAAAAAGCAACATAAACTTTCAATTTTGTGTTGAAATTTTGTGTTGGATGTTCATTTTAAATATTCAATTAGCCTTATTCTAAGCTATGGTACAGGTTATTTAAAATGAACATTCGTGTATAACAAAAAACACTGATCTAAGTGATCGTGAAGTGAAATGCCTGACATTAACCAGGCTAATGAAGAGAGCTAAAGTTGATAAAATTAAAAAGCTCCTGCTTTGTAATCCTCCTCTTCATCCAAAGTAAGTCTCAATCTACGATATATCTTTCTTTTTTTTGCAATTTTTTTTGTAATGTCTTCTTGTTTTTCTCTCTCAGCTTGACTCATTCTCATTTTGTCCTTCTCTTTAGCAGCAGCTACTGCAGAAAGGCCAGGTGTCGTACGTATCTGCTGCATGATTCTGAGGATGCCAGACATGCCATCATTAAATTGCATAGTGGCAATTCGTGCTGCCAGTTTTAGTGTGACAAGCCAAACAAAGATATTCTTTGGGCAAAACTTCCACAAGATGCTATTAAAACTTTCGTTGGAGTTTTGTGTGTGCCCTCCAAGACATCTTTTCAAGAGCGATACTGATGTCATTTTGATAAACACTGGACGGATAGCTTCCAGCACAGGTTGTGGCAAGGATGTTATGTGATGAAACTCCTGAAGTCGACCAAGAGCTTCTGCCTGCCTGTATTTGCACCAAGAATTCCTGCCAACAGGACAAAATTGATGCTGTGGAGTCTCGTCTGTGGAGCTCATGTGATACCAGATGGCCCAGGTATCTCCCAGGTTCCGCTTAAAGATGTTGGTTTGTTGCGGATGGCTCCTGTATAATATGTCTTCATGTTGGTGATGACTTTGTCGGTAAGTCTTCCTTTACCTAAGAGGCCTTTACCGTCACTTAATTTTTTATGTTTCATGTCCTGGTTCAATTTTCGCATTTGGTAACCAAACCTTTTGCCATTATGGCCAAAACATTCAAGATTTTCTATTTTCAAATCTTCTCCATAGGGTTGCGCTTTGGAGATGTTGTAAAAAGTTTTTGAATCTCCATCTCCAATGTATTGAGTGTACTGGACCTTGTACTTTTCTTGAGACCTCTTGAAGATCCGCAGCATGCCTGCACTTTCCATTCCTCCAGATGCTTCAGTGTAGTGTCTTGTGCAGATCTTATGAGAAATGTAAAAATTTTCCTACTCATTGCCAACTGGAGGTCCATGCTGTTGATGCCAATTTTGACAGGTCTTGCAGTGAGAAGAAAGCCCTTCATGATCAATGATCTTTTCTGTGTTTTCTCCAATGACAGTTACAGTTCCATTTAAAGAACTGTAACCCCTCTTCTGCCAGGTGCCATCGCCTTTCACTTTTATATCTACTTAGTGCTCCTCTCTGGTGTCATTGTCCTGATCAGTCGAAACTTCTTCCCTTTCTTTCTTGCATAAATGAATTTCTTCTGCAGCATCACGTTGCATAGATTCATCTGCTTCATCATTAGCAGCTTCCAGTAGCATTCTCTAATGTCGATTGAATGCTTTATTTGTCACTGGTGGTGGTAGATCCATAATGTCACAAAATGTTTTTAATCCGGCTTATTCCATTGCCATTAGCAAGCACTGATCTCTGGTTGAGTTCATATAAATTTCTTCTTTTACTACAATTGGTAAAATTTTGCTCGAATTGACAATTCAAACATTTCAATAAATATTCCCCACCGAGTCCTGATTTTGATTTTTAACTTAAAATTATGTCACCTGTACATAATTTATAGCAGGTAGTGTCCGTTATCATTTTTGCTAATAGGTCGAAGTCTAATATTCTGTATCCATTGTAGTTGGTTGCTGGATACTGTTGTCCGTGAAGCTTTTTATAAGATGTACTTGCTTCATTCTTGCTAATAACTTTGCCTTTATTCCAAGCTTTCTTTTTTCTAGGCTTGGAAGAGTACCCTCTTTTTCTGTCTCTTTGTCCTGACCGGTATCTTTTTTCTGATTCCATGATCTTAACTTTTCATCAAATTCAATAATTTATAAATCACTATGATCACTAAGTACTATTATTTTCACTTGTATTTATTGGATTATATTTAATATAATTTTTACTTGTAAATATGAACAATATTCAATTTAGAATGCTATACTTGTATGAAATCGTTAGCAACTGAAAAGAATTTGTTCAAAAATTAAATTTTACAAACAAAGTAAAGAGAACTCGGCTTTCAGTATACTGGACTCCAATTCAAACGATGGCGCCAACAATTTACCGACCGAGGATAAAGCAGCTGATGTAGTCAAGTGAGGTTAAAGTTTGTTGTGATGTCATTATTTGTCATCAAAGAACAGAGGTAACATTTTTTATGTTTCAATATTTTATAAGCTATCAAGCTAAAAAGAATTATTTTTTATTTTTCAGGTTTTTATTTTTAAGGTGAAGAAGACAGGATGTTCCTTTAATTTGTATGTAAATTAAAGGTATAATATAAAACCAGAAGAACTTCTAAGTAAAATTCAAGATGGGTAAGTTTTTCAAATTTTTTTATTAAAATATTAAATTGCTTCTCCTGAAAACTTAACTTTTCAGGAGTTTGGCGTAAACTCTAGAATGAACCGATAGATTAATTGTCCTCTAACAGGGCTTAAAATCTTTGATTTTTATGTCATTCAGGGCTGATGCTGTTTATATATACAAATTTTTGAATTTAATATTTTTAAATTAAGTAAACCTGAGAAAATTCATCAATTTTTCTGGGTTTTTCTTAATTTAAAAATATTAAATTCAAAAATTTGTATATATCAACAGCATCAGCCCTAAATGGCATAAAAATCAAAGATTTTAAGCCCTATTAGAGGACAATTGATCTATCGATTCATTCTGGATTTTACGCCAAAGCAAAAATTTTAAAAGTTTAATATCTCTGGACCAGATGGACCTACAGAATTCTGTTCGAGCCCATTTAGTCAAAATTAACTATAGTTTTAGTGCATAAGAAGTAGGATTTATTATTAATTAATTTATGTATTTTTCAGGTTCATCTTTCAAGAGAAGAAAATGGGTATCATACCCCCTTAAGGATTTAAATTATTATTACACTATGTTAATGAATTTTTTTCTACAAAACTAAGACTTTGCCCACTCCAAAATTGAAAGCACAGTATTTATATTTATAATAATTACTTCCATGATTTTTTCTGAAATGGTATTGATGAGCGAACTCTTACAATTTTAAAAATATAGATTATAAATCATTGAAGGAATATGATATGACTTTAGTAAGCTAAATTTTCTGAACTCTTTTGTAACAAAAAAGCCTCTTAGTTATTTTTTTATAAAAGGCACAGTTTAGAAGGAGAATGAGGTTGAAAATTGCCAAAAAATTGAGAAATTCATAAAATCTGCCACTTCAAGCATTTTTAGCTTGGAAAATTGAAGTCCAAAAAATCTAAAGAAATTCACAAACATTTAAAACATCAAGAAAAACATGATAAAAAAGTTTCAGAGAAAAAAATTTTTTTGAATTTAAAAATGTGAGAGAATCGCTTGGAAAATTGAAGTCCAAAAAATCTAAAAAAATTCACAGACATCCAAAACATCAAAAAAAACATGTTAAAAAAGTTTCAGAGAAAAAAATTTTTTTGAATTTAAAAATGTGAGAGAATCGCCCATATATATATGTTTTAGCGTGATTTCTGGGACTTTATTTAGTACGGCCAGCACTTTCTGGGAAGCATTTCGCATTTTCTGGAACGTCCCAGAAGTGACATATGTTTAAGCGTGTTTTCTGGGACCTTCAAGCCTGTTTTACAATGTGCAAAATTTGATCTTTCGGTAATTATTACTACAGTAATGCAATACGGGCAATTATTTCTTTAGTAATTAGTCATGGAAATCGGGGACGAACGATTTTCTACACTCGAAGGGGGTTTAATGGTTATTTGGGTTATTTTTTCAATACACTGTTG
>JAWWEM010038466.1:0-14239 GCA_035582935.1 Ormyrus thymus
AATGTACAAACTGTTTAGTACATAAAAACGATGTAGAATGAAAGGAGTGGAATAAAAACCTCATCTTCGATAAAAAAAAAATAACCAGTCACCACTCAAAGTAGTTTCCCAAAAATCGAAAAGCCCGAAAAGGCCGGTCGTCAACTCCGCGCTACGCGTTTAGCCTAACGAGACAGGCGTCCGCGCTTTTCCGGGCTCGCGTTGGCCGCATTCCCATGCGGAAGCGTCGCTCCATTGGAAAACCGTGCCGAGAGCTTGCTCGCAAGGCCTTTTGTCTTCGCTCTCCTTTTTCTTTTTTTCTTAACTTAACGCGCGGCTTTTTGCTCCGCCGACGCGACTCCGATCGCCGGTGGAGTCGCGCTCTCTTTGTTCGCTCGAGGAGCGCGCCTCTGCCGAATTATGCAAAGTGAGACGACGCGATTCAGTCTTTCGGGGCATAAATTCCGCATCGAAACGCGGACGGTCAATCTGCTTTACGAGTTGATTTTGCGAGCGCGTTAAAGTCGCGCGGCCGCCCGCTGCAGTCGTGCACTTGGCCCTTGTCCGTCCGCGGAGCTTTCACGAAGATCGATCCACTTGGCAGAGGAGCTTGGATCCGACTCAAGTATTAGGTTTCGGGCTTGTAACTTCGTCGGGGATAAGGCGGAACAATGACACGAAGTCCGCAAATAACTTATTTTCCGTTCGCTCGATTCCTTTCTTCTTGCGGGGGGATAAAGTAAGCGTTGCATCAAATTGGTCGGCGCGCGAGCTTGTTGCTGATTTGTAACGGGCTGAGGTAAACGATTGGGTGATTTAACAACTGTAAATCTGCATTCTAGCATTACGTAAAGCGGCTGGGGATCCGAAAAAAATGACCATTGATGTCAGCGTGATTGCGTTGTTTTCCACATTAGAACCGTTAGTTTTCATTGTTTTTCTCTTCGAGCTGTCAATTGCCATTGTTCTTTTTTGTCGGCTGATTTTATTGCTGCTGTTGCATGGCTAATTTTTTTCCGCTGCAATTCGAGATTGTATAACGAGTTACGATAATACCGTTAACGTCAGGAATAACCAAAATTCCACAAAAAAGCTTCTAAATTCATAAGCTTTGTGCGGAACGATTCAGATTTATGATTTTCAAGTGTTTGCCTCTGTAATTATTGCGCGTTATTTAAGCAATAATTGTTAAACATCAATTACTAAAGTACTCTTAGATATTCAATAAGTAAATTCGTTTCTGTTTTATTAGTAAAACTGATCCGAATTTTCTTCAACTTCTTTATTTAACTACGAAATTGCGCACAAGTTTAGATCTATTCTCGAACAGCCAAACCCACATAATTTCCCGACTCGTAGCTCTTCTTTCCGTCGCTTCCTAAAAATACACATCCGAACAGATCACTTTCCGGACTTTCCGAGTTCGTTTGTCGCGCGGCGCAAGAATTGACGTAAAAGGAAGTCGTTTCGCGAACTTTCTTCCGTCGCGGCAATGATTCTGGTCAACAGTACCCTGCGTCGCGCTAACAGCTGCTCCGATCGGAGTTTCTTCTGAAGTTTTACGGGCGCTCTTCGTCGCCGCGGCCGCCGCGTGAATCACGTAAAAATGTCATAAAAATAAGATATAAAAATCGACGATCGTAAGATTCCTGTTTCCCGTCGTTTTGCGTCGTTGATGAGCGACGGCCGCTCGATTTCTAGGAATTTTCATTTGCGCGTCGCGAAAAAATTTCCTTCTGGTACATAAATAACGGGGCCCCCGTCAGTCGCACTTTTTGCTGCGCAAAAGCGTAAACAATCGTGGCGAACGACGGCAGAGCGGCGAACGCAGAATTTCTCCCGGTCCCCTTAAATTAAACCGTGAAAAAGGCAATAACCCAGCAAGCCGTATACGATAAACGACGAACAGAATTAATACCCGCCACAAATAACGGTCTAAAATCCTTCCCGAAAGGCCAGCATCCTCATCATCATCGCCGTCGTCGCGGCTCACGCGATCGCGATACTGCACTTTCTTCCTCCTGAAAAGCTCGGCAGAGAAGGCTCTCGCGCGTAACTTTCGTTCTCCTCCCCGGGAAAGAGGCTCGCTCGCACTCGCACGCACGCGGCTCGATATTTTTACGTCACTGGGAATCGGGGCATCGCTCGCCGCGCGCGGTTTCCTAATTATTATCGCAGTTTCTCCCGAGAGCGGCGCGGGCTGCCGATCGCGCAAAATCCTCGCGCGCGCGCGCGCTTTAATGCGCAATTAGCGAGCGCGCGGGGAGAGAGAAAACGCGAGGCAGCCGAGTGCATAGATCAAGATCTTCCTGCGTCCCTGGCCTTGCCGACTTTCACATAATGCACCTTAGGACTTTCACGAGCGGCAGCGGGAGAGCCGCGCGCGATCGCTCACTTACGCTGATTGGCTTTTCGCGATCGGCGTGGGTTGCGATGCCGGGAGAAAGGTTGCCTCGCAATTTTATTGTTTTTCGATGGAAGCGGTCGGACTGTTTAGCGTGTTTTCGCCGATTCGGCTTTTTCAGGAGAAACTCGAAAGACGCCGCGAGCTTTCGGAATATGAAAGTTTCGCGTAAGAGGATGTAGTGAAGCGTGCGCGAATGCGAGGTATATCAATTAGGCGGCTCTGGTGTAATTGGGTAGATTTATTTTAGATGCTTTGTAACTTCATTACGGAAAGCAATCGACTAAACGAGATCAGAATTTATACCGCTTGGCGATTCACCAATGAATTCGCTGCAGTTCGGGCGACATTAATTCTCCTTATTACTCAAAATAACGCCTTTTATTCTCTATGTTAAAGATTTCATAATAAGCAGGCAAAGATTTATACAACGCCTATTTCAAAATTGTTCGAAGCTGACGTTTATATTAAATTATTGCGTTTCTTATCCTCGGAAATTAACATTTAAGTACGTACGAAAAATTATCGCGTGCCTTAAGATATTACTTGCATAAACGTATTAGTCATATTTTTCTTGATAATGATTAAAAGAATTTTCCAGTGTTTGATTTTTCATCGGAGAATATTCGAATCGTGAGTAATGAATAACATATCCTTCAATCTACGTTTTTGGTTTGAATTTAAAAAATCCTTATATACAGTGAAATTCATAAGCTCGCATTGAATAAAAATGCCTTTTATGAAATTAACATTGGAAAAGTAAGTTTTCAATTTAATCGCTCGTTTAATACATATAATTTTAAAAGATTAAGGTTGATTCCGATATCCACGAGTTATTTTAATGAACCGTTTCCAGTTAACATTAAATTTACTCACAATTTTTCTATTTTAAAAATGTGCATCACATTTTAATTACACAAATCACCGCTATCTATTAAACTTATAAAAAAACCGTTATCAATTACCTCAATAGATAAAAGCCTTAATTAAAAAATGTCGAAACCGGCGCGCGCTCGCATCGCGCGGCTCGGTACAATTTTTCGAACAATATCTCCTCGTTCCCAAAGCAAACCCAATCGCCCCGATAAGATGGAAAGTTTCCGTATCTCGGCCGATCGTTTTTCTCCCGGAGAGTGCATCGGCGCTACGCCGGCTTTTTTCCGCGATGCACTTTTTACTCTCGCGCCTCGCCGTCTTTATACGGCGCGGAATCGAAAGCGCATTCGCATCGGGGAGATTTTTTTGCGCGAATCCCGGTGATTTATGCGAATCCGGCAATGGATGAGCTGCTCCGGCCGGCACTTTCGTTAATTCTAAGATAAGATTCATTGCGCCTCTCATAAAGAAATCGTACGGCAGGAGCTGCTGGCTGCGCACACGGCGGTGATTAAACGGAATATTAGCATAGGCGCGCAGTAAACGATCGAAAATTGCGCGCGCGCGCGCATAAAAATTCACTTTCACGCGGCGCAACGCCGGCAATCAAAGCGAGACGCGTTAGCTTTCGTTTGCGTCGGCTGCCCGTTTTCCTAAAGCGGAAAATCATCGGCTTCTGTTTTGAACAGAAAAACCTTGGCTTGCATAATTACCCGTCCAACGGTAAAACACCTCGCACCTAATTCGCATTACGAACAAAAAAAAAATCAATTACGCTTATCCTCTCGATCTTATCGGCCGTCCGATCTCGAAAGGCTCTTTTCCAAATAACGGAATCGTCATTATACATCCAGCCAGCGGACAACTGCACTGCGCTCACAAACAGCAGCTCGGCGATTACCCATTTAACATCTTCGCTTCCCGGCGCGGCGGACAAAGCCGCTCTCCTCTCGATGATTAAGTATCCGCGGTGAATAATTCGCAAGTATAAAAACACGACCGCGGGCGGAGGGGGGGGGGGGGGGCATGAAACATCGCCGGTCTATTCGCGGCGTTAGGATTACGTTTCGGTGTCCGATGCCGCTCGCACCTATAACAACGCGCGCACCGCGACAGAGTTATCAGTGATTCACCCGCGCAGGAATTAAAACGCATGACGCGCACGCGCGCGCACTTGCACTCTTTGTTGCGCCGAGCCGAGTCGGAGGGGAATTCGTCTATTATTAGATAACGGACGCGACTGCCTTTTTTTCGCCGACGGCGCTGCGCTTTCGCCGCCGCAGCTGGACGATTCGCTATAAATAAGCCGTCGGCGCGGAATGATCGAGTCACCGATTCGGGAGCGAGTCGGGACGAGTTGGGCTGGGGTCGGGCATTACCGGTACATTTTTCGCTCGGAAAAACGAGGAAAGTTTATGTAACGTTCCTCGGGGAAAGGGGATTTTTGTCAGTTGGTCATTGTACTTTGAAGAAGAAACTCGGAGCGGCTGGCGGATTATGACATCGGCCGATAATCAATCGGCAGAATATCGGCCGCGAACTAATATTCGACTTTCGAGTGCTAATTCTTTTACGCCAACTCATCATCTTTCGTCGCTAATTAGCGAGCAAGTTTGATGCAATTTATTGGAAATTAATAAGAATCAATGATTTAGCACCAAATAATCTTCAAAAAACAAAAAAAAAAAAAAAACCGCGCGTTGAGTATTTCAACGAAATAAAAACTCGCTCTCTGCACGCATCGAGTTCAAGAGTCCGGTGAATCATTCCCGTAAATAAAAGAAAAAAAATCAGCCCGCGACCACACCGAAAACAAATTTCCGAAAGTCCGCGCTTATCGCTAATCAGTCTTGGCGCTTACGCAACGACTGAATGCGGTGGCTCCTCTCGTCGAGGGTTACGTCAGCGTCGGACAAGGACCGCGGCGATAAACTCGCGAGCAGCCGTCGCCTCGGATTTCGTTTCGCCGAAAAATCGCCCCGCGCCGTCCGTTTTCCGGCCGAACGCGGCGCGAATCGTTGAACGTCGTCGCGCGCGGCCCGTACACTTGCAACGTAAATAACGCGGCGCGAACAATGCGACTCTTTTCTTCTCGCACGCGCGAGTTAATAATTCCGTAATTGTTATCATTGCACGCGGCCTGACCCATTTTCGAGGCAAGGCTGTAGGTGCATGTAAGTGTGTGTGTGTGGGTGTGTGCGCGCGAACGATCGGCACCAATTACGCCGCTGTCGGGTCGCGGAGCGAGGCTCCAATTATTCGTGAATTGTGATGTTACAAAGCGGGTTTCGACGAATTGTTCGAGCTCCTCTTATTCGGAATGAATTATTCGTTCTAGATATTGGTAATGCATCATCGTCGTCTGAAATCGTATTCGGTGCGACGGGTTCTGGCTTGCCTTGGAGTCAGTTGTTTATAAAATAATTTTTTTTTTCTCCGATGTTTGAGCGTCAAACAACTTATGTCATAAACTTTGCCAACATCACGCAAAACGATAGTGATTAGGTGACGTTTCTTCGGGAGGCTTTTAATTGACTTCTTTTTCATAACGACCGCATAGTTTGCTTTCCAGTTGTCTAAACTTGTCGCTCATTTATTGTGAATAAACACCTGTTGCATAAGTAGAAATGAAAGAAGTACGCCTGAAATGATTTACTGCCGCTTACCGGCACGTGTCTGATAAGGTTACGTGCTTACGATTGTCGGAGATCTTGGCACATTTCTAACGCTCAGATAAAAAGATTTTAAAATAGTCGCTCGTTACACTGTATTTGATTTTAAAAGCTTCGTTCAAACTTAAAAAAAACTGACTGGAACGAATCTTATTTCCTACTTATCTCTACTCGGAAAAGTAACCGGTTCATGCTCGGAAAAAAAAGAACTAAACTCCTCTTCTGAATTTCCGCAGGAAGCAGATTTGATTGGCACTTCAATAAAAATGTTAATCCCGAACGCAGCCGCAGCAGCCGGATCAAACGATCGCTTAGCTGCAGAAAAGAACATCCATCAAGATGAAATTCGATTGCCCGTTAGAAAGTTCGCGCGATATAATCCCGCAAAATTTTCAAACGCAATCCCCGCGCAGCCACCGCCGCCGCTCTAAAAGCGAAGCAATCAAGTTTTCCAAAACGGCGACTCCTTTCCCCGCCGCGGTGCGTTGCACGTTTGAGCGGCGCTGAAAAATTGCGCAACGCGCGCAGACCTATATCGATCGCTCGCTCGCTCGAAATTTCACCCACGCCTCGCGCGCCGCGAAAAGTGCTCTCGCGAAGCCAAGCACTCCCATGGCGATCGTTTCGTAATATTCAAAGCGCGCGGCGTGAAAGTTCGGCGTACGTGTGCGCGCGGTGCACGCCGACAGATGTGTGGGTGTAGTGGCGCGGGAGAGAATATCAATGCAAGGAGCGAGAGATGCTTATCGGCAGGCCGGGAGACGCCGGGGAAAAGCGAGGAGAGGACGTAGAAAGTTCTTGGCGGATCGGCTGCTGCGCTGCTTCGGACACGTCGTTTGGAGCCGATTGGAAGAAGTCATTTGCGATTTTCACTCGGGGGATTGCGGGAAATGTGGTAATTAACGTCTGCGATTGATGGAGAGAAGGAGCTTCGGAGCAGGGTAATAAGTTCGTAAGGTTTGCGTAATCTTTTGCACTTAATACTGGTGGCTCGTTGTGCGAAGTAAACAAGAACGTTTAACAAAGATAGTTGTTATGTCTTTACATTTGCGAAGGTTACGAGTGCTTAAAAGTCAGTCGTTAAGTCGATGAGTTTTGCAATTGCAAATTACAAAAATTTAGTAGATTAAGATATCGTTTCTCGAGTGTCTTGAAGTTCTCTATACTTTTTTATATTAAATAATTAAATGAGTGAAAAAAATTCTTCTGCGAATAAAATCGCAAAAAATAAAGAAGTAAATTTTTTATGAGAAAAAAATGTTGACTTTTCAGTTGCCAAAACTGCTTAATATTTATTAATACAATGTACTATAAATTTGATATTGATAACACTTTTACAGGATTTTTTAGATTGTCATCTACATTTGATTTATAGTTTTTCTTTGGAATGTTGCCCTTAAAAAATATTTATAAAAGAATAACTATACGTTTCTCTCCGCGGGTAACGCTGCCACATTTTTTCGTGAAATCGCGATGTCTTTCAAAACTTTTTCACCAGCCATAAAACCGAAATAGAAAAGATAAAAGATAACAATATAGTCTCCGTTAACAATATATTAATAAATCATATCCGCGAAAAGCAGCTCTTTCTCTCTCTCTCACTTTATGCACCCGGCACCGAATGCCTTCTCAAAATTAAATAACTCAAAGCGAAAAGTACGCCGCTGCATCTGACCCAAAAAGCAGGAAAACTAACTGCACCTCGAACGACAGACGGTCTTACTCTCTCCGCGCGTCGCTTTCTTTCGCGCGCAATTGGCGGAGAGCGGAGCGAGAGGCCTAGACCCGCAACCCCCGGCCGGCGTTTAACCCACTTTCCTCTCGGGCAAAGTCGCTCAATCGTCATTCTGCGCTATCCCGGCGCGCGCCGCCTGCGCGCAGCGAAATTTCACTTCTGCGCACGAGGCCGCGGAGAAAAAAAAAACGAATTCCGCGACGGCCAGCTGTTGAGCTTCTCGGGTAGTTAAGCGGAAATTAACGGCCGGCGACCTTGATTGAGAGCGTCGTCGCTGAGTTACTGCCGGCTGCCGCTGCTGTCGATTCGGTTTCTCGGGGCGTTTTTGTGCCTTCAGTCGACGACTGCTCGATTTTATGGACTGGACGCGGTGCTTATTGAAATATGGAGGGGAATTAAAAAACGCGGGGATTAAATTTAACGCTGCGGTTCGCAGCCTAGGGAGGGAAAAAGTTGCCGCTCGGATATATAATTTATTTGAAAGTTTTAAGACAGTTTTGTAATTGACTTTAATTCGAAATTATTTGATTTTGAAGTGGAGATGAATTTTAAAGTAAAATTTCACTCTAGATATGTTTTCTGCTAACGATTATCATGCCAAACATTCCGGTCTATTTATACACGTAATAAATAAAACAAGAATTACAATATATATCCTACACCCATAAATTACAAAATTGAACATTTTTAAATGCCGTAATAGAATTACGTTTTTACTACTTTACAAATACGCGCCGATGCAAATGCAAGTGCGACCCGGAGAAAAACGAAGGGAAATCATTACGCAAAGATTTTCGAATTCACGGCGACGGCTAGCGAGCGATATTATTGAAAAAAAGGCCGCTCGTAAACATTTATTATCGCCATGCTTTAATGCCCCGCACCGCTCGGGCTTCGAGCCGCTGAAAATTATAGCTTCTCGCGCGGTGACTAATTATTTATTCACGTATAATTTAGTTCCATAAACACTATTTGCTCTATTAAGCTTCCTTATTTATATAGCCCGTAATTACACATTCGCCACTAACCTTTACGTAAGCCGCCGCGTCTCAGCTAACATACTCTCCGATACTCGCGCGAGAGGCGAGAATCGTCATATTTTCGCGGCGGCGATCATCGGCCGAAAATAAAACGCAATTTCGCGTGTGATTTAACGTCCTTACGCGTGAATAATGCGCTCGCCGGAAAACAATTAAGGCCCGCCGTCTCTCTCTCTTTCTCTCTCTCTCGGCGGCGGCGGCGAATGCATCATCCTATAAATATATCGCTAATGGCACCGGCGACCTTAAACGTTTAAAATAAAGGCCTGAACCCAGGCAAAGTTCATTGCATCGCCGGGGAGATCCGGTCCTCCTTGAAGTCTGCGAAGACGGAGCGGGAACCTTGAGGTGGGTCGGGATTTTTGCGCAAAGACGAGTATGCGCGCTTAAGTATCATCAACGAGGCGAACCGTCGAGGGCGAAAAAAGAGGGAGATATGCATCGCGCGCGCCGACGCAATAAGAAGCTCGGGAACGAGCGGATTTGCTCGTTTTTTTCTTCTTCTTTTTTGGTTAATTTACGGCGATGCGCGCGCACGAGGTCTCGCGTCGCTTTTTGCGATTTCATTTGGAGCGAAGACAAAAGGAGCTTTTTGTCGCGGTGCTTAACGTTTGATTTAGCAATTTATTCAATTTTTGAGCGAAGCAGCTTTAGGCGATTATATTAAAATAATTTTTTTTGTTTCGCATTGTTTGTTTTAACAGTGTTAGGTTTCTTTCAGCTTTTTTCAGGAAGACGAAACTTTTTTTGAACTGCGGGTTAAATAAAAAGTTAAAAAATGCCTAGATTGTTAAAATTTTTTGTCGAGGAAACAACTGTTTCCAGGAAATAAAATCGAAAAACGCAAAACAACGCACGAAAACCGCAGTGCGCGTAAAAAGAGTACGAAAAAGTATTTTGATTTTACGTGCAATAATGTTTGAATTTAAAAACTGTGGTGCATTCTAATAAAATATCTTACAAATCATTGGCGAAATCCTCAAATGCATTTTCACTCTAATAATTAACCCGAGTCATCCGTTCGAAAGTCTGCCAGAACAACGCAGCTGAACAAATTGAGCGATTTGAAAAAAAGCAAAATGTAGTTTTCCAAGGCGGCAATTGAAAAAAAGAGGCAGACAATCACGTCAGCCCGCGTTCATTAGCGCAACTTTCCATCGTGCAACAATCGTATCTCCTGAAAAAATCAGCCGCCGCAGCCGCGCGGCGCTTGCGCGCAAAACGCCTCTCTAGAAAGCGGCTTCGCTTCAGCATCAAAACAAACCCAGTCATCGAATCGGGCTGCAAGGCCTGGGTATATAATAGCTCTTACAATGGCAGCACGCGCAACCGCTCTCTCCTAACATCGGCAATGAAAATTCGCCAGCGGAAAAGACCTTTCTCCCCCCCTCTCTCTCTCTTCCCCCGCCGCTCCCCGGCCTTTCCTCTCTGGAGGTGAAGGTAAATAAGGTCGCGGCTCGAGCGGTGGGGCCTCCTAGAAAAGCCGGCGGGGGGAAAGCCGAGGAAATGATCGCGTCATCGTTGCACTTTCTTCTCTCGGCGGCGGGGAGGGAGGAGGAAAAAAGGAAAATGGCACACGGCGTGCGTGCACTTCACCTTTCTCTTTCGCCGCCGCCGCCGCTGGGTTTTTTTTTTTTTTTCTCGTCCGCAACAGATTCGCGGAGTCTGGGTGTAATATTAATCGGCCGCCGCTGCGGCCGTTCGAAAGTGCAGCTTTTTTTCTCTCTCTGCCGAGCCGAGAGCTCCGCCAGAGGAGAGATTTTGTCGTTTCACCGAGCGGCGGCGAGAGCTTTTTGCTACGAATAGAGCCGAGGAGAAATCGAGGGGATCCGAGGAATATCCGCCGCGGCTTTACATAAGTTATTTAATAATTGCGAGATGCCGAGTGGGCGATACGTGCTTTAGGCGCAATCGCGGGATGGTTATGTAAAATTTATCTTCCTTTGGGTTAGGATTAGTGCTTGTTTCCGCGATGTGGATTTTTTTTAGCATTTTCGTTCGTTTATCATCCTCCTTGCACGTTTTTAGTCACTTTCATAGATTTTCTATTTTAGAGGCTTAGTCTCTACCGCTATAAAGCACCGTTTTTAGCGTGATTTTTATCACTAATAAGAAAGTTGAAGTAAATTAAAATCTTTATTAAATGACATACATCTTCAGCAGTTCCAAGCTTCACGTCATTAACACCATTTGGGTTGACACCTAATTTCTAATCTCGATAAACGCTGAATCTCAATCAAAACCTTCCTCAAACCATCCACCTCTCGGCGCCAACGCTCGGAATCCGCTCCCACTTCGATTACCCAAACCCTGTTACCGTGTCATTATACAGCCGTTCTTTTATCCCCCTCAAAGCAACGACGCAACGAGTCTAAAAATCCCGTCGGCGAAAAAAAAGCCGACCACTCTCTCGCCTTTCTCGGGGGGGAAAACCGTCGGCGCGATCGGCCGGCGATAAACCGGCGCGGCGCGGTGTCAAAGAACAATCGCCTCGGCGGTTTTTTCCGGGGCCGATCGACGGCTGCACACTTCCGTCGCTCCACTTGCCCAAGGTTCCGCGGAACGCGACAATGAAGAGATCGTAAACTAGAGAGCGGCCGATATCGCGCGGCTTTCCCTTTTCTCGCGCTTTTTTTCCATCGCCCCCTCTCTCTGTCCCCCTACTTATGTAAATTGCGCGCGTTGGCCATTGTTTTTCCGCGCGCGGGGAGTGAGAAAGTTACGAAATAATCGAGCGAAATGGGATGTGCAGCGCGACGGCGAGCGAGAAAGTCGGGTTATTAGCGGAGCGCTCGCGCTGAGATTACGGCGAAATGAGTCCGGCTTGCGAACTAATGACGAATCCGGTTCTCTTTTTGCCGCCGAGAGCCGAGTTCCATGTTCTTTTGTGGCTCGAGGAAAAGGGGGGGGGGGGCCGCGTGGGGGATACGGGATTATACAATGCAATTAGGTATTGCACGAGGCTTCGCGTGCAATTTCAGAGTTTCTAATGAATTTAATGCCTTAATGCTGCAATAATATTTATTTGAAGGTTAGTTATCTTGGAGTTACTGCTTTTTAAGCAGTTGTTGATTTACAATGAAATATTGATATATTTTCTTCTTCCAGTCGATATAAAATGCAGATTTTGATTGATGTATTTGACGATTTCTCGAATTCGGAAGGTGATACAGTTTACAGGCAGCAGGGAAAACATTTATAAAAAATTTCCATTTTGCTCAAATTATGCATATTCATGACATAATTATTACTCTGCTTATTTGTATTACTTTGATAACGATATACATAATAAAAAGTGACATTGGATTGTTTGCGACTGGTTAACATTGACTCCTTCGATCGACGTCATCACAATAAACTTTTGCATTATAAATTTCTGTATCTTTCGTGACATATTTTTATTATTTGCAACAAAACAATGTGAGTTGCACAAACTCAATTGTTCATTTTTTCAGGTCTGCAACTTTTATTTTAATATCTAATAGCATAGGAATACTTAAATATAGTTTCCCAATGAAAAGTTTGACCTTCCAAATCATTAAAAATGTTCACCGCGCGCTTATAAATTTTATTTAAAGCGTTAGGCATTCCAATTCCTTTTCAGCAATTTCATCTTTATTTCCAGGCGAATCTAAAACCCAGCCGTTTCACCTAAAAAAATACACCTCGCTGTACCTGCCAGTCACTCTCCTCTCTAAACCCGCGACGAATCTCCCGGCGCGGCTCGATCGACTCTTTTTTTTTTTTGCCCCCAATCAAAGAGTGCAGATTTCCCAGCTGCAGCGGCGGGAGGAGAAACCGAGTCCTCGGCACTCAAAATCCGCGAACTGGAGCGCGGAGATCGGGGCTAAGGCAGGCCGGCCTCGGAATGGAAAGCTGAAAGTTTCACGAAAGTGCATCGCGCGCGGGAACGAGAGTATAATCGGCGTAACTCCGCCGCGCCGCGAGGAGGGTCGGCCCCCGCGACTTTCCTCGTTCAATTAACGATACGTCGCGTAATTACGGATGAAAGTGCGCCCGCGCGAGCGCTGCCTCTTGGATAATATAATCCCGGCGTGGGGACGGCATTATGCGCCGGGGATCGAGTGCGAGTAGGTGAAGGCTCGCGGCCCAGAAAACTGCGCGCGCGCGAGTGCATTAGCAAGCATTATGCCTGCGTTCGAGCTTAATTGACGCGATGCGCCGGCTGAGATTGCGAACCAGGGCTGTGGGTATGTGCAATTGTGCTGATTCAGGAGCGGTACGGGGAGGAATGGATTGCGCGTTTTAGATCGAAATTTCGCTTGACGAGCGCTTGACTGAGTTTAATGGTTTTCTGTATGTTTAAGAATAGTACAGAAAGTAATCAGATTTTGTCATTATTGTGTACCATATTCGTCTTTTTTAATTAAAATTTTAATTATATTTTGTTTTTTTCCAATTGTATTTTGAAATATTTTATCTTAAATAAATATTTTGTCTTAAATAAGAAACTGATGAAAGCACTACTAAAATTACAATTCCTAATTAAAACGTTAATTTTTCACTCCAAAAGAAGGCAAAACTTTCCGTGCAGTATCTTCAATAAGTCATTATAGAAAAATATCCTCTCAACAAAAACGACGTCTCGTTCTCGAGCGACTCCTCGCTCCCCGACACGTTCATTAACAGCGCGTAAAAGCGTCGCATAAATCTCGGCGCGAGCGTCGCGGTAATACGACATCATCCTCGGCGATCCCTTTTAGCAATTCTTGGCGTTGCATAAAAACAAGCGCCTATATCTTCGCGTACACATATACAAAACGCACAGGCGGAGAGCTACGCGCGCACTCATCGGCGCGTCTCGCGATAATAACCCTCTTCCTTCCTCGATTTCACCATCGCGCTCGTTTTAAAAGTCCCCGAGGGTTCCCTATCGCGAGTTTCTAGTATAAATAATCGTGCGAGTTCCCTCAGTGCATCGAGCGGAGTTTATCGTCGGGCCCGGATTGAGCGCGACTGCTGATGGGCATCTTTGGGGGATAAACTATTTTGCAGAGTTTTGTGTAAGCACCGCATTGCTACATGTATGATTACAAAAATTAATTAGAGTAAGCAGCTGTTTAATAAGAAACTTTATGCAAAAATGAATTATTTCTTATTAGTCAAAGGCTATCAATAAAAATTCTTCGACGAGTGCCTTCTTACAATACTCGAACGTTCTAATCAATGCCGAGCTCCGAAACTCAAAGGTCAGTTCAACAGGTTAACGGTACCTCACTCCAAATCGTACGATTCATTCCCTCCGAGTCAGCATTAGATTCTGCCAACGACCGAAAACGCCAACCTCGCCGAATCTCCCCCCGGAAGGAAGCCCACCTCCCATCGCGCATTACATCAATTAGCAGCCTGCGTCTGAGGCTCGAAATAAAAGAAAAAAGAAAGAAAAAAAATGGCAATGAACCTGCGATACTTTCGAAATCGCTGCAGCTCCTATAAAAGCTTATGCGCAGAAAAATAGAGACAAACTTTTCAGTTTTTAAATTATTTATTTGTGACCTTATCGGTCAACGTA
>JAWWEM010038487.1:0-14235 GCA_035582935.1 Ormyrus thymus
TATTATACTCCTGATTGACTTCGTTTAATAAAGATTGTACCTTTGTACTTATTTTGTTTAGATGATCTTAGTACTCGCTCTGTATAACGTCGATCTACGGGCATATAACGGGCTCCGTGTCATTTTTATCGCACGTAAAAGAATATTCTGTTCGTCGTTTTCTAAATTAAATATTCAATGTTCGAATGTTTATAGTTGTTTGTAAATCATATTGTATTAGTAACGCGTTTGTTTGTGAAAGGCGATAATAATAAAGCCTATTTTAATTAAGTGGAAAGTGTATATCAGTATATTTATTCTCCTGTCCACTCACACGTGAGGGACATCCTTTACATCCTCGATTTGCGCTAGTGGAAGCAGCGCGACACTCACCGGAGACAGTAAGTCTAAATTATAAATTTGAATTGCCTTATTTCTCAAAATAAAGGTCAACAACGCAAATATTGGTGGAGTCTCTCCACTGGATTCATACCTGATTAAATTCTTTCCATAATCGAGGAAACTTAACCTTATGATTATAAATTCAAACTAAAATCACCAACATTTCAATTAAAATCTTTTATTTTTCTTAAATTCATCATTAATTAATTAATTAATAATCATTAATTAATAAAATTGAGGTCCATTCTTTCGCTAAAGTCAGGACTTAACAACTGTAATAAATATTAAAAGAAATCTCGAGGAATAATCAAAACCAAAACGCGATCAAAATTAGAAGTCGAAAGTAGGACTTGCAGACAGACCAAGAAGTGTGCGCCTATCAAGCTCGGTGTAAGGTTCCATGGCATCCAGTCAACCATCCGCCGAACAGTCGAAGTACGCGCTCCTGAAGCACAGGAAAAATCACGAATGAGAGTGACAAAGAGAGGAGATTAAAAACTTCCGATTTTTATTAGCGGAACAAAATTAATTAACGCGGATATATATCGACATGAAGGAAATAATAAAATAGAAATTAATTACAATTGAACTGAAGGCCAACGATGTAGAATAATATAGGCCAAAATAAATTTCGCGAATGACTAAGAAATGATCTCAATTATTATAAAAGCCGATTTATTAAAACTAGCAATTGAATGCAAATCCTACTCGCAAAAATCAATTCAAAATTAAGCCAGGAAAATTTAAATATTATAAATACGGAATATGCTATATTAAAAATTCACAATAGCGCCAAAGACAGGAAATTTAAATTTAATGACGACAGACGCGTCCGATTATACCTTGGGAGTGATTTTAAGTGAGAGAAAAATAGGTGAAGATAGACCTTGCGCCTATACATCCAGATGCTTAAAAGGCCCCGAGCTACGTTATCCTATGAATGACAAATAACTCCTCGCAATTGTGTTTGCAAAAGAACAATTTAGACCATACTGTTACGTTACGTATTTTTTTTGTAGAATTAAAATAATATAGCTAAGAAAACTATTTAATTAAGCCCGATTTTATTCCTAAGATTGAAAAAAATTAATAAAACCCGAAGCGCGCGTGTAGTAATGCAGCTCGAGAACTTTCCGTTGCCGAAATCCGAGTAGCTTTTTCCGTCGGTGCTTGGACTACGTGATCAAAAGTGCACAAAGTGCGATTGTAGTCCGGGTAACAACGGAAAAAGTTTAAGTCCGATAGGCCCGGAATGCGCTCGAGTTGCACCTACAGGCCGTTGACGCTTGGCCTTGCGCGCACGCGGAAGCTGCATCATCCGAAAACCTCTCTCTCCTCAGTTGTAGCCTCCGGTCTCGACCTCGATACGTCGAAACCTCGTTCAAATCGCAGTCATAATTTATTTGATTTCTCGATTTAGTTTAATTTCACGTTAATTAATGAAGTGGGGCGATATTTGTACTCAAGAATTATTATTCGCGAGCTGTTCACCGAAAAAGGTGTTAGTGTTCGAAATAAAAATCACCAGGTGGCGATAGCGTTACTTCGGAAGCGAGTGCTCCTGAAGCAGCCGCTATACCAGCTCCTGAGAATAATCTATTAATATTAGAACTACAGTAATATTAGAACTGCGCGAAAACGCCGACCGTATTTGTACATGTTTACGGAAGATACAGAACAGTACGTGGCGGAATTTCTAATTTACAGTAGTGGCTATAGACTATATTCTTATTGCTAGTTCCGCAAAGAAGACTTTCCAGTGACCAGCTATTCTTCGTGGCTCCCGAGAAGACAACAGTATACGCCGAACATTGACCGCCGCCGACGGCGAGTGGTCCCATGCTCAGAAGTGCACATCTTGCAGTCTTGAGCGTGAGATCCTCCGGGTAGCATCGCTCACTGCTGACCTTTCCGAAAACCGACGAGTAACGGCCGCGCGCCTCGTAAGACGAAGCCGAGCGCGGGTCCTCGGGTAGCCAAGCGGCTCATCCGTGACACATCCCAGCCGTGCTGTGAAGCAAAAAAACAAAGGGCACAGCAGCAAGCGATGCGCCGAGAGGTGCAGAGTGTATTAGCGTCGGGCGCGCTTAGCGCGCCCCCCGACGCGTGTGTTAGCTGAGCTAGATGCCCCATGTGTAGTTACATTTTCTTTTTATTTAATTAAGGGATGTCATTTGTGAACGTGATGGGAAGTGCATTGATTCCATCTAAATATTGTGTATGCGTGTGTGTACGTGTATGCGTGTGTAAATGTCGTTGTCAATTATACCCGGATGAAATATACGACCACTGTCGCTTACAACGTAGACCGATAGAAGCAACCTCATTTTAAAATACTTATACAATACAGTAAACTTTATGAATTAGACTTAAGACTAATATGAAAACATTAGATTTTATAACTAACCAGGAGTGTCACACCTCCGGAATACCAATTTTGCTGAAACTCCACAGAATGTTCCCTTCACTCTAAATATAAAGACCGGTGCATTCAGTTTAATCTCATAGGCCCTACATTTTTCTCTAAAGGCCTATGCACCTATGTTTTATTTAGAAAAAAAAACTAAAATTATTTTTTTTTAAGATTGTAACCGGGAGTTGCCTGCTTCGCATGTTTCATTAGATTAATAAATTTAGTATACATTTCTAACTTCGAAGTCTGTAATTTGTATGGCTGCCCCGTCCCTCGTCTTTAGCGAGGACAAGCAACTCTCGTTTACAAAAACGGGAGAGACTTTCTCTTCCCAGAGTGCTCCAGCTTTCGGACTCTTACCTTGCAACCTTTTAATTTACGCGTCTACGACTGAGCCGAATCATAATTTGACAGAGGAGGTTCTCGACTCGATGTGGAGGCATAGGGAGCACTTAAAGGTTGGGTATTTGAAATGATCAACGTGGCAGTTCGGTTTTCTATAAAATCCGCATTTAACCTTTATTCACTATATTTACATCTGTTAAATGCAGTATCGTAAAATATGCTCGTTTCGTTCGAACTAACGCGATCAGTCTCACGGTAACAAATCAGCATCTACGCTAATCTCGCGTTGTGAGATTCGCAATACAATTTCGCACGTGATTCTTATCGCTTCTATTAACATTCGCGATTCGCCACTATTGAGGTTTTACGTGAGGAAGACGGAAAGGCAATCGGCGCGAACATTTGCCGATCCTCGACCTCGACCAACGCGTGCGAGAGTGAGAGAGAGAGAGAGGGAGTAATGTAACGCTACCTGGTCAGGACCAGGTACCTTAGCGGTTACGCTGCCTCGCTCGGTGTGCTCCTTGCTTCCTCGAAGGCGCCGCGGTGCGATGTCCAGCGGGGTCGTCCTGAGCGCTGGGGCTCGGCTGCAGACTTCGGTATGCGGCAGGCTGCCGGACGATGTTGTTTTCTAGCGTTCTCTCTGGGCGATGGGGACGGCTCCCCAGTCGTGGCCCTGGTCCTCCGCACGCCTCATGGGATGAAGCGCTTCGCCTTGGCGCAGGCGTGGTCTCCTATCCGGTCGCTCTCACCCGGGGACGTTGCTCATCTCCCCTAAGGGTGATCATCTTTTGCTCTTAGCTACCGAGCGACTCATTGTCTTCTCGCGCGGGCTCGCACGAACACTTTTTCTCATCCGTACTTTCTCTACTCTCTCTTCTCTACCCGAATTCCTAAACTATTTACTTCTATCTCGGCCAGAATTGTTTACATGCGACGGCATCTCCCGACGCTATCGAAACGTGGTCTTGAGCACTTTTGTAAGCGAGCTAACTGCTCAGTAACCGAGCCCCCCTGCTGAAACCGAAAGGTACTGAAGGCGTCGCATGATTTGCCTCTCTTTCGTTCCAGGTAAGTGCTACTGCGCGGTTAGAAGTATAAAAATGTGCATAAATGCCTGCCTCAAATTAGTTCTAATCTAGTCTGAGGAACTCTCATGACGTTTTTGCTAAAGTATGATAAATAATCAAAAAAACCGTTTGTGGCTTTCATTTATCTAGTCTTAAAAAGAAAAAAAAAATGTTTAAATTGCATTAATCAAAAAAAAATTTTTTATGACTAGTTATCTTTACACTTAAGATTATTCTCTCTTTCTTTCTTAATTTTTGAAGGATTAGGTATAGGTTTTGCGGGTATCAATACAGTGAAAAACATATGTCTCGTCTAACAGCTGTTTATTCGCCTCGCAACGTATACAAAAATGTGATTGCGCTATAAAGTTAAACTACTTAAATCATAAATGCGTTTTGCGCTTGACAATTTGTAATTCTTATACCTAAAATAATTTAACGCTATGAAAATATGAAACAAACCAAGAAAAAAAAATTCTCGTCTCACTTCTAGAGTGATTCTAATCTATCTTCTCTCTTCTTAGAGGTCCTCGTTTTCTCGACGTCTTGGCTTAGCCTTTGTCCAAGTCTTTGCAAAATATTCATTTGTGTCATTGACACATTTCTTGTATTCCGCGTCCGGAATCTTCCATGCCGGCTGGTCGTTATTAATCTTTTTTCTTTTCTCTTCCGAAGGACCGGGGGTTTTCCCGTCTTGCCTCTTATCCTGCACGTGCTGGGTTGGTTGGCGTCCGAGTTTGCTGTGCCGGGCTGCTGCCTCTTCCGAGTCGTTCTCGGAATCATATGATGCGCCGACGCTTCGCGCTGTGAAATTATGTTGCGCTTCTTTTTCTTTGTCGAAAAATTTCTGGTCTCTCCGGTGCTGAATCCTTTTTTGTACATCGAGACAAATTTGTGTCTGCAGCTCTTGCTGCTCTTCTTTTTTCAATCTTTAGCCTCTCTTAGCCTTCTCCAAAGAGTTGCCAGATCGTCTTCGTTCTCGGAGTGACTCTCGCGGTGTGACTTCTTATCCTCCTTCTCTTCTACCCCGAATCATTTTGACTTCAGAACTTCCTTTTGTAATTTCTCTGTTCTTATTTTCTGTTTTTCGACTAGTTTTTTGTCCTCGATGTATTTCCTTTTTATATCTAGGAGGGCTGCTCTGTCTTCCTCCACTTCTTCCTTTTCTTGGAGGGCTAGCCTCGCTCCTCGCGTTATACGGTACGTGCTGCATCGCGCGCGGGCCAGTTCCGCGAATTCTCGCGCGTGTTGCTGTGCGCACACCGCTCGCGATGCCTCTATGCGCGCAATACGTTGTTGTTGTTCCCGTAACTGCTGTCTGCGGGTTGCTTCTTCTTTCTTTGCTTCTTTCGGCCATTTCTGGACTTCATCTTGTTGAGCCTTTACTTTCTTATGTTCTGGCTCCGGTTGGGGTTCTGGCTCTCGTGGGACACGAAATGGTCTGTCCGTAGGCACGACTACATCCCCGAACCTTGTTTTGATGGTGACGTCGCCGCTGTGCCATGTGGCATCGAATGCCAGGTTCTGGCGCATGACCGGGGGTTTCGCCTCGGAAGATGATTTTGCGCTGCTGCTGCACGAGCTGTACTCGTCGCGCTCGTCTCGCGTTTCATTGGTTTTGCGCGAACTCATGGTGTGTACTCTTTGTCTATCCTCGCGGGCGACACGAACTATTCTCGCAGGGCAAGAAATCTACTCTCGCGGGAGGATCTCTTTGTCACTCGCGACGTTGTCTTTTTTCTACTCGTTTTCGAGTTTGCACGCGGTGCAATGTTCTGTTCACTTGCGTCACTTTTGCTAGTCCGAGTGTCTCGCGTTTTCGCACACGGTGGAATGTTTCTCTTCACTCGCAGCACTTTTGCTTGTACGTAGCTTTTGTTGTTTTCTTTGTTCCACGGGCTGTCGCCTGAGGCGTATTGTTGCGCGAAGCTGTTTTTAACACAGTGACGATCGGCTCTCCTGTGCCGGTTCGTGCGAGCTAGACTGCGCGGGGCGCGCAGTTCGGCGCTAGTGGAGGGGAGTGGTTGGCTCTCTAGCGCTCCGTCTGCTGCGCTACGCCGATTTTCTCGGTCTTCATCGCTTTCTCTTTATAACAGGGCTCGTTTTCGGCGCGTCATTATTTTTTTTCGCACTTAGTCGGTCAATTTTTCTCGGCCTGCCCGGTTTACGTTTGGTGTTGTCCGTGGTTGCCGTTATTTGTTTTTTCTTTGCTAGTATTGATGATCTTGGGATTTCTTCTTCTGCATCTTCTGACTCGCTTTTTGCGACGCTTCGCTCGCTGACGTTTTCGCGCAGTATTTCGTTTCCTACGTACGGTTTTAAGTCGCTCGCGTGACATGACGCATGGATTATTTTGTCATCGTCTGCCAGCTGATAAATATTAGTTCCGATTTTGTTTGTAATCGTAAAGGGGCCTATAAATTTAGGTGCTAATTTAGCGTTACTATTATTCGGTGCTGAGGATAAAATTCTATTTTTACGCCAAACTTTGTCGTTAATATCGAAAGTAAATTTTCTTTTCCCGGTATTATAATAGTTAGCTTGACGGTTCTTTTCTGTTTTCTCTTTTGATATCGCTTTTTCGAAAATGTTTTTCAATAAATCTAATCTGTTTGCCTATTTCTCCATTTCGTCGTTAATATATTATCTGGGTATCCCGATAATACTGAGATTTGAGCTGATATCTTGTTCTTGTAATAAGTTTATGGAGTCAAGCTCTTGGTCTCGTTGACTATTTTCGTATGATATATTTCTTGAATTTTCGTTTGGGTTTTCTGCTTCCCGTTTAAATAATTTTAATGGCTGTATTTCGCGATCAAAAACTAAAAATGCAGGCGTAAAACCTGTCGATGCGTGCACGCTTGAATTATGCGCGAACTGAAACTGCGGGATAAACTTGTCACTTTCACCGATCAAATCGGCTGCACTGCTTGCCAAGGCTTCGTTAATTTGCGCGTTTCCATGAAACCAATGTTGCCTTTCTTTTCTACTTTGCACCTTGGGCATATCTCGCAACTTCTCACGTATGTTGCTATATTTCTGTACATGTCGGGCCAATAGTAGAGCTGAGCAATTCTGTTGTAAGTTTTTTCTATTCTCATGTGTCCTGCATATGGTTCATCATACATCTCGTTGAAGATTGTTTCTCTTTTCTCGCGCGGAATTACGAGTGTCCATGCATCGAGATCTGTCATTAGATCGTCGATTTTGGTGTTCGGTTTATATCTGTAGATTCTATTATTTATTATGTTCCAATCTTTATAACGATGGGGTTTATTTTTGATTTGGTGAAATTTCTTCCTGTACCAGGGATATCTGATATTGCTGCGATCTCTATTGCAGAAACCTGCACTTCTTCGTTTTTCTCGTATATTCGCGATAGCGCGTCGGGCACGACGTTTGATGACCCTTTTCTGTGCTTTATTTCGAAGTCGTAGTTCATTAATTCTTGGCTCCATCTTGCTAGTCTGCCTGATGGATTCTTCTTTTTGAATAACCACTGTAATGCGTGGTGATCTGTTATTACAATGAACTTATCTCCTTCTGCGTAAGGTCTAAACTTTTCTACTGCCCATTTCATTGCTAAGCATTCTTTTTCTGAGGTATTATAAATTTGCTCATTCTCGTGGAGCGCTCTGCTCGCGTATGCAATCACTCTTTCCTTGTTATCGAGTCTTTGCGAGATTACGGCGCCGAGACCAACGTCGCTAGCGTCTGTTTGGATTACGAAGATCTCTGGCAGAATCGGTCTATGTTACAGAGGCGCTTCCGCTAGGATGCTTTTTAACGTATGGAATGCTTTTTCCTGCTCCTGAGTCCATACGAATTTTTCCGCTTGTTTTGTTAGTTTCGTTAATGGGCTTGCAATCGTGGCGAAATCTTATATAAATTTCCTGTACCAACTCGCCATTCCCAAAAATCTGCGAAGTTGTTTGATTGTTTTTGGTTGCGGATAATTCTTGATTGCAATTGTCTTTCCTGGATCAATCATCATTCCTTTGTCGTTTACTAAGAATCCGAGGTATTTTACTTCATTTTTGCAAAAATGACTTTTCTCACCGTTTCTGTGAGGTCTGCTTTTTTAATGTTTTCCAGTAACTTTTTAAGCATTACTATGTGTTTTTCAAAGCTATCTGTCACTAGTACTATATCGTCTAGATACGAGTACGCGTAGGGTTCGAAATTTCCTATGACTTGCTCAATCAGTCTTTGAAAGTAAGCTCCGGCTCCAGATAAGCAAAATGGTAGTCTTTTATACTGACAATGGCCTCTTCCCGGAACTGTAAACGCTGTCACTTCCCTCGAATCTTTTTCTAACTCGATTTGGTGATATGCGTTGCTCAGATCAATCGTTGAAATAAACTTTGCGTTTTTCAGCTTATTTAAAATTATATCCATATATGGCAATGGGTATGCGTCTTTCTCTGAGACTTCATTCACCTTTCTGTAGTCCATGCACATTCTGTATTCATTCTCTTTTTTCCGTATCATTACTATCGCATTATTCCATTGTGTATGTGCTTTCTCAATGAGTTTATCTAATTCTGCGTGAATTATTTTTTCCATCTTTTCCGATACTGGATAATATCGTTGCTTGATTGGCTGCGTTCCTTCTTTCAATTTAATCTTATATTAGATTAATTTTGTAGCTTTCAAAGTTTTCTCTCCGTTCCTCTGTGGGGGTCGAAGATTGTTTAGTGTTTCTTCTAATCTTTTCTTCTGCGGTCCGGTTAAATTTGTTTTATCTCTTCCCGTGACATCACGCTTTTTTAATTCTTTGCAGCTCATGGACCATAATTCGAAAGGAAATTTCTTGCCTGTCCCTAATTGTGGTAGAATAAATGTATCTGAATCTCCTAATATCTGCATGCCAAAGTAACGTAAAAAATCTGTTTCTAGAATTAAATCCGTCGGTATTTGTGAAACTGCCAAAATTTTCATGGGTTTGGAAACTGTTTTGACTTCTATGAGTGCTGCAAACTCTCCATCTATCTCGGTTAATACGCCATTGGCCATTTGGGCAATTAACCTTTTAGATGTATCTACTGCTATTCCCAATCTGTTCACAACCTTTTTCCAGCTCGCGCTTACCGCGGTTCGCGCTGCGCCGAGGTCAAGGAGAGCTTTCATAATGATGTCTTCAATTTTTACGTCTAACCAATATCTGGGATAGTCGGTTGGACCCTCGACGTTTGGAAAGTGGATGATTTCTACGGGGATTGTTGTCGTTCTAGGTTCTGCTTTCGGTCTTAGTTTTATTTTCTGGGACCTTACGTAGTGTTGGCTGTGTGGCGGTCCTGTGCACACGACCATCTACATGTTTTTCTTATCGTTGAAACGTTTGTCGAGTCGCGAGTTGCTTCTACTCTCGTTCTTACTTCTATGCGGAGAATTTGTTCTATTCTCTTTAAATCTAGGCGGTGTTTTACTTATGTTAGCATATCTACCTTAATTGCTGCCTGCCATAGTTTGGCTGATTTCGTTGTACATTATACTTTGTATTATGATATGTGCTAGTGTTGCCGTAATTCTTCCTGTGATCACCGTTGTCTCGTCTCCGTGGGTTAGATTTTCCCGGAGACCATTGTGGTCTAAAGTTTTTATTAAATCCTCCTCTGCTACTATTTTGAGCGTTATACCTTTCCTTAGCGGTTTTATCCGCTTGTAATGTTTTTAGGGATTCTTTGATATTTCTCAATTCTAGACTTAATTTCGATAAGTCGTTTGCGCTGATTGCTGCTATGCTGACTTTCTTCTTCTCTCGGTCTTCCTGAGGCTTCAGCTAACAGCAGGGTGTTTGAATTTGCAGCAGATCTTCTATCTCGTCTTACTTCATATGCTTTACCGATGTTTTTAGCTTGTTCTAAAAATTCTTGTAAGGTGCCATTTTTATAGGGGATAAGCAGAGGGTGAAATTCATCCCTAGAGTCATTTCGGCATCCTGCTGAATATTAGCTGCATCGCTGAGATATAGTCATGGATAGGTTCACCTGGTCCTTGGAGGCGATTCTGTGCTTCTTTATCTAAATATAGTGCGTATCTTTTATGTCGATATCGCTCGATTAAATTTGATCTGAATTCTCTCCAGGATGTCCATTCTTTCTCTTGCGTTCTGCACCAGTCTAATGCAGGCTGGTGTAATGACTCTTAGGAGTTCTGCATCGGAAAGTTGAGCTATTGGGCTCAGTTCTTCGATCCTCATTAAAAATTCGTCTACACTATCGGATTTATTTCCGCTGAAATGTAGATCCCATACCGTGATGATTTTCGACAAATCACGAGGTGTTTGCCTTGTACTTGGTGTATTGTCTTGATGGGTTAGGTTTCTATTCCTACCTCTTTGCGTGATGTTTCCTTCGAAGTTTTTAATTGTCAGCTATGTGTCTGAATCTCTTCTCACGTTGAATAATTCTGCCATTCTCCGTGAATCTTCTGTGAAGTCACGCTTCTGTTTTAAGAGTGATTCTGCTAACGCTTTTTTCTTTTGCGCTGAATCCATATGTCTGTCCCAGTAATTGATCTCTGTAACCGGGATCCAGATTATTCTCCCTGCTTTCGTTATTATTTCTTCGAAGTCCCATCTCCTTCATCGTCCGATATTAGTGTTTTTTCTGATTCTAATTTTTCTTTACTGCTTTTTGATTTTGTTACTTCGACTTGCTGTAAATGTCTAAAATAATCTGCTAAAAGTTTTCCTCTTCTGATTTGTGCTAAATTATTTTCGTCGGTTGTGAGGTTAAAATCGTCTATTATATACTGACTCCGTAATCGGCTTTTTAATCTTTCTTTTCGTTGATTTAAATTTCCCGTTGAAATTAAATCTAACTGTATCAAAGCTTGCGTTGTCTCTTCTTGTGAGAAAGAAGTGACTAAGTCTGTTACTGTCGCAGCGAATTCCCCTTGAGCCATCTTTATTTATTTATTCTGCCTGTGATGTAATTTATTTAAATTGTTTTTAAAATATTTTTATTTGGTCTAACTAATTTTTTTCTAAAAACTTCGTTTTTCCTTTTGTTTTGTTTCTATAATTGTCGCGCAAAATCGGGAAAAATCAGAAAAGATTTGCTTTTTGAACGTTAGGCTTTGAGATAGAATTTTGTTCTAATTCCAAATATTTAAATAATCGTAAATTCTCTAAGTCCGAATCGTATTTATGGAAATAATATTTAGCTCTGAAATATTATTTCTGTTCTCGCTCAAATGAGAGACTTTTATGTTCTCGACTTTTGTTGTTGTCGTCGAGTGCCTCTAATTCTCAGAATCTGTTTACCGAGAAAGGTCGATCGGGTATCTATCGGAATTAACCTGTTTCTAAAATTTTTTATTTGTTAACTTTGTAATAGGTTTTAATTCATCTTAATTTATCAATATTAAAATTTTCGAGATGTTGGTTCTATTCCCTTTGTGGAGGAAAGAAAAAACCTCTTACGCCGAAAAATGTTATCCACTCTTGATTATTTTTATTTTGCGGAAAATCTTGATAATTTTTCTATTTTTTTTAATTATTACTTCTTTGTCTTGATGAATTATCGATGTCGAAACGAGAAAAAAAAGAAAAACAGAAAAGATTTGTCTCGCTATGTGCGCGTGAAACGACGGAAACTCAAAGTTTTGTTTTAGAATATATTCGGATAATATTGTATAACGATTTGAAATTTGGCTATGAACAGAATTTATCTCTTCCGAATTTATAGTTCGAGTAGTTTTTGACTGTAGTATTACTGCCGATGTCCTCTGATTCTCGGAACTTTAATTCCTGATCCGAGGTCGAACTAATATTTATCAACGACTTCGGGCATTTGCCTAATTTTTACCTATTTCGAATTGTATTTTTCGCTGTTAAATTTTCAATGATTTATTTCGTGTTTAATCTATTCTTTAATTTTCCTTTCCTTTCAATCAGTATTTGAGAATTCCAAATTTCGCTTCGATTTGCGTTTCAAAATTTTAATTTACGTAATTTGTACTCGACCTGGCTAATTACCAATTTTACGGTGCGCACCATTTGTACCGTACAATGTTACGAAATGGTGTTTCGCTATTTTCTAATTACCGGTTATAACTTCGCTTATATTAATTAATTTCTGTTGGGCGCCATTTGTAACCGGGAGTTGTCTGCTTCGTATGTTTCATTAGATTAATAAATTTAGTACACATTTCTAACCTCGAAGTCTGTAATTTGTATGGCTGCCCCGTATCTCGTCTTTAGCGAGGACAAGCAACTCTCGTTTACAAAAGCGGGAGAGACTTTCTCTTTCCGGAGTGCTCCGGCTTTCGAACTCTTACCTTGCAACCTTTTAATTTGCGCGTCTACGAATGAGCCGCATCATAATTTGACAGAGGGGGTTCTCAACCCGATGTGGAGGCATAAGGAGCACTTAAAGTTTGGGTATTTGAAATGATCAACGCGGCCGTTCGGTTTTCTATAAAATTCGCATTTAACCTTTATTCACTATATTTATATCTGTTAAATGCGGTATCTTAAAACTAAGCTCGTTTCGTTCGAACTAACGCGATCAGTCTCGTGGTAACAAATCAACATCTACACTAATCTCGCGTTGTGAGATTCGCAATACAATTTCACACGTGATTTTTATCGCTTGTATTAACATTCGCGATTCGCCACTATTGAGGTTTACGTGAGGAAGATGGAAAGGCAATCGGCGCGAACATTTGCCGATCCTCGATCTCGACCAACGCGTGCAAGAGAGAGAGAGAGAAAGAGGGAGTAATCTAACGCTACTTGGTCAGGACCTTAGCAGTTACGCTGCCTCACTCGGCGTGCTCCTTCCTTCCTCGAAGGCGCCGCGGTGCGATATCCAGCGGGGTCGTCCGGAACGCTGGGGCTCGACTGCAAACTTCGGTATGCGGCAGGCTGCCGGACGATGGTGCCTTCTCTCGTTCTCTCTGGGCGAGGGGGACGACTCCCCGGTCGTGGCCCTGGTCCTCCGCTCGCCTCATGGGATGAAGCGCTTCGCCTTGGCACAGGCGTGGCCTCCCATCCGGTCGCTCTCACCCGGGAACGTTGCTCGTCTCCCCTAAGGATGATCCTCTTTTACTCTTAGCTACCGAGCAACTCATTGTCTTCTCGCGCGGGCTCGCGTCGAGCCCATTGCGTAAACTGATCCTGTACTGCTCCTAGTTGGATAGAGCGACTTTATAGGGTCTAATTTTTTCCTAAAATCTTTTGCATATGCCTATGTGTTGAGAAAGTCCACTGAAAAATTCAGAACATCAAAAAGTTCTGAAGCTCGAGCTGTCAACCTGCAACACAAATAAAGAAGTATCACTTTTACATGATTTATGAATAAGATATCTTGTAAAATAACACTATTATATTCTTATTCAATTTCAAACAGAAAATATTTAATTATTATTTAGTGTTCACCAATAGTGCTTCCAGGCAATAAAACACAGCTCTTAGTTGCTCTTCGTTTTTGCAGACCAGCAGCTAAAATTATCTACTTGGTATCAGGTGCCAGCAGCTCTGCAACATATAATTAATAAAAAAAGAATCAATTTTTTTTAAATAATGATGATTAACAAAAATAACTAATTTTTTTTCTCCAAAGAATATACAAGAAAGCTACATAATTAAGAAAACTAATTTTGTGTTCACTTGTCCTTCTGTCTCTTTTTCTCTACTGAAAATACAGCGATCGGTAAGACAGAACTCCTGTATTTTCAGTCGAGAACGAGAGACAGAAGGAGATCAGCTGACAGGTGAACACACTAGACGTTGAACCAGGCTTTATGAAGTATGCAAGCTAACAACTTGTGCTTAAAGTAGTTGTAGCTATTATGTGCATTAAAGTAGTTGTAGCTATCTTCATCAGAAAAATATAAGAGACAGGCCAGATCTACAATTATTAGATAAGTATTCGTTTTCTTAATTATGTAGCTTTCTTGTATATTTTTTGGAGAAAAAAAAATTAATTATTTTTGTTAATCATCATCATTATTTAAAAAAATATTGATTCTTTTTTATTAATTATATGTTGACGAGCTGCTGGCCCCTGATACCAA
>JAWWEM010038498.1:0-14234 GCA_035582935.1 Ormyrus thymus
AATCTTTCTTTTTCTTCTCATATCTCAAGTTACGATACAGAATAGTAATTTTTACTCCTTTTTTTCTCTCAGTGTAAAAGTCCTAAACCGCAGAAAATTCACCGAGCGGCATAAAAAAATTTGCCGGTGCTGTAGGTGTATATTTAAACCGATTATTAGGTTCTCTTTAAAAAGAAAAATGTGCAATTTGCCTGCTTATATTTTAAACTTTAAATTATTATTTAAAAAAAAAACTATAATTTATATTGGTATATTAAAAAACGCGACAAGCGGTAAAATCCCAGAACTATCCCTCGAAATGCCCTCGTCCACGTCGGAGTTCCTGTCTAAATTAATCGTTGCGTTATGCGAATAAAGCGCGGCTCTCCTTGCAATATCGACTTCCCTCGAGTAATCAAAAGCGCTCGGCCAGGTCCGACCTGGCGAGCATTCGACGGCGCTCCGCGGCGCCTCGAACGAGCCGAGGAGTCGGCGGCGCGTCAAATCCGCGCTCATTAAAATCCTAAAGGCGAGGCGCGCTTTAAATTTTTCAGTCGCGCGGTCGCCCCGGCGACAATTGTCGGCCTCCCGGCGAAATCCCGCGAGGTCTTGCGGCGAGAGTCCGCGCGTGCACGTAGCGGGCGGCACTGCCGCATTATTTTAAATCAACGCGTCGGGGGGGGGCGGGGGGGGGGAGGGGGAGGGAGGGAGAAAGCTCGAGAGGCTTGCTCTCCTTCCGCGAGAGTCGCACGCGAATTACGAAGGGCTGTTGGTCGCGTGGTGTGGTTTTAGCACTTTTCCGGATCGATGCGTGGGTTTGTTTTTTCCTTTTTTTTTTGAAATAAATTTTTGTTCCAGTGGATTTATACGTTGATCCGAGTAAATTTAAAGTTCCAAACGTACGATTGACAAATTTTTCATTGTTTTTCGCGACATACTTAAACAATTAGACAAATCTTTGCTTGTTTTGAATAAGCGGTCGCAAAAATTAGTTGACGAACGGTTTTTAAACATCGGATATTTTAAACTTTTGCAAATACTTTAATAATCCTGCTGGAGCCTCATTGCAACAAAAGAAGAAGGCAACAAAGGACTTTTCGACTAGCCGAATTCTTCTATCAAAGCCACCTTCTTCACTTGATATTATATGTTGTGGAAGCCCGATAACAATCGTGAACTTTGGCCTTGAGTTAAGAAACTATTCACTGCTGGCAATCGAGAAAAGCCTCTTGCGATTACACCTTAGCTTCGGATAAAGCTTTACGGCTGCTTTACGGAAAAGAAAGTTCGAAATAGAGACCAAATGGAAAGGAAAAACTGGTAACTAGATTTCATTCGGAATAGAGATATTTTAAAACAAGTTGTCGAGCTGCCAATGTATAAGTAGTTTTCGTTAATTTTCGGCTAAAACATTGAGCAACCAATTTGTAACTTTTGATTGCATTAGTCTTGAAATGGAATATAAACGATGTTGAAGATCGAATGAATAGTAAATTGCTTGCAATATCGACGGACGGTTGAATAATATAAAGAAGTACAAATTTAATAATGGCAACGAAAATAAAAGATTTAAAACTTCTTGAAAAACGAATTTATTCTGATCCCTTCACTTTTTTTTAGAAAGACCGCTTTTAAAATCTTAATTACAACCTAAACTAGGCACTACAAGTTAAATTTGTGTTATACAGCTAATAAATTTCCTTCGCTCGTATAAGACTTTTTTGAAATCAGTTTAAGAAGCAATTCCTCAATAAAATCAATACTAATGAAATTCTTGGTATTCAAGCATCGCCGCTCATACTTCATTTTCCGAACTTTAGTGACCCGGTGAGCACAGATCAATTGACTTTAGAATTTTCTCCTTCTCAGTGCTCGAAAATTGAAGAAAACCGGGCTGCGAGGGTTGCCGAAACAAGGCAAAACACGAGGCTAGTTAAGAGTTAGAAACAAAAAAATTGCTTTCCCCTCGACGAATCCCCCAAGTTTGAGAGTATTCGACAAAAAGCTCGCGAATCCCGAAGCTAACCGTGCCGTCGATCCCTCGGCTCCCTCGATCCGAGCCGTAATTTCGAATTACGTATAGCGGCAAAAAGCGGCGGAGGCAGAGGCGAGATATACGTCGGTCAGAGTGAGAGAGAGAGAGAGAGAGGGAAGCCCGCGGTGCATGCACATGGTATCGCGAGAGGAGCGATCGATACGATCGTTTCCTCAGCGATGGCGCCGAGAGTGCCGAGGAGGCCCCGCCGGAGGGGGTTGAAGTCCGCAAGGCGCGCGCAAGTCTCGCGGTGCAGCCAGCGGACGAGCGGCAGCCAGTCAACCCCCGACTCTCGCTGCAGCATCTCGCGTGCGCGCGCGCGCCGACACCGCACCTCGTCGCTGCGAGCCGAGGCAGGAATTGGGATCTCCTGCTTTGTTTTTCCCTTTTCTCCCTGGCGAGGGAGCGTCGAGGCTGCCGCCCGCTGGAAGTCGTCGCGAAGCGTGAGTATATTAGGCGAGGGCCCGCTCTCGCCCTGTCCCTCCTTCTGCGACGGGCCGCGGTGCGCGCTCGCGACACGTGCTGTTGTGTACGGGAACGCTGGTGCAATGTGGCCAGAGGCACGCTGGCCGAATTAGGAATTTTTTAGTCCCGGGATTTACTGCCGTCTCGTTGATGAGGGTATTCGTACACTTTTTTTTGTTAAAGGAAGTCGTAGTTTTTGTTGTCGTGGCATGAAGCTGGAAAGGGAAAATTTTGTGTAGCGTGCTGTGCCGACCTAATTTATAGTACAAAGCTCTTTAACGAACGGTTACGGTAATTTCTTAATCCACAACAGTGTCAAATCAAACTTTCACTTGTAACTTTACAAATGTACATTTTAAAAGATTGTTATGAATGCTTTTATTGAAAGTTAGTTTAATTGTAAAAAATTTTTTTTTTTTCAATAGTCGATGTATTAAATAAGACTTATAGTTTTACGTAATGACTTAATGTGATAAAATATGTTTATGTACATTTTGTAAACATTATATGCAAATATTAATGTACATATTCATTTTTATCGAAGGCACAGCACGATGAGGTATTAATTTACTAATGTTCATTGAATATAAAACTGAAAATGTTAATTTTTATTAAACAATTTTCGATGTCCGGGTTTTAATCGGCTTTATAAAAAGCTCTAGCATCATCTCGATAAAAGGCTGTTTTCCGCCTTGCCGGAAAAATAAAAGTTTAATTCTTTGTAAATGTAAGCACTGGCGTTTAACATTATTGTAGAACGTTAAATATCTAACAGATTGCTCCGACGTAGCAAAAGATGACCTAATAGCGATACCATTCTTACGTAAATATCCTTTTGAAAATATTAGATTTAAATATCTTAATAGGGCAATATTAATTTACAAGCTTCTATGACTAATTAACGTAAAGTCGGCAACACTTTCAAGTGGAGTTTCAATGCATGATCTTCGAAAGTCGAGATGAATATTATTATTTAAATTTTGTAAGTTATACATAAAATGATACTTTACATAGGACACAATACATTTAGTTATAAACAAGAGCTATCTAAATATCAAAAGTGGGAAATGCTAATGAAATCAATTTGACCTTTTTAGTTTGGAGTAAAAATAATTTTAGAGTACAAAATTTAGCACTATTTCAATTCGCCGAAAAGTCATATATCATTGGAATAGTCCATGTCTGATTCGTTAGGTTTAAAGAATGGCTGCAGTATTGTTCCGGGAAACAGAAACAGACACACTCAAATATATATATATATATATATATATATTATAGATATATATATGTATATATTATAGATATACCCAGAGTACTGAAATTATCTGAAAATTAAGGTTCACTGATGTAGAACAACAGTTTTTAAAACTTCACAGTTCCGCGTAACAGCTGCTAGTTGTAAAAACACTCGAATTAAAAAATAGTACAGAATGAATTCTGCTGCATTCATTTGTTTTGTAGGCCGACTTAAAGTATCACTGCGTATACGTTATATTCTTTACAAATTTTTACTTTTATTTTACATTAAAAAAAAACAATAAATAATTTATAATCTCGAATGTTCGATTAGATTTATGATTTATGTATGTCCTGCGTGGTAGCATTTTTAAAGGATATCTTTATAGCCCAGGTCGATTATTAATAAAATCCTTTTGCCACAAAAAAATTATCAAAGAGAAGTTTAATCAAATTATTTTTCGTGCTTTTTCGGTTTTCTCAGAATTGTGGATAAATTAAATAATAGTAAAAAAAAGAGTAAGAAAACAAATTTAAAATTTAATTAAATTTAAGAGGAATTGGATATGCAGAGCAATTTATATAAGCTAATTAATCTGACACCAATATAATTCGGTATGTTATTATAAAAGAAGAATATCACGGAAAGGCGGTCAAAGTTCACGAGAATATATAAGTGATGTATATGCACACTCTTGATGTCAAAGGAGGCTCGATAGGAATCTCCTGAAAGTAAAAATAAATAGTGCTTATCTAGTTTATTCATCCCCAGAGCAAATAGAAATATTTCACGGATATTATTTTCGTTGCAATATCCTCGATATTTCCTTAAGTGAACTGCATTGAAACACCAATACTTACACAAATAGAGACATTCACGTGTTATTTTCAAGCTTGCCGTACTTACGGATCTTTGGTAATAGTTTTTTTTAATCGACTTCACGGTGGAAAGTGTATTCTAACGTACACCCGAACTCTCCAACATCGAAGGGACGTTCTTTTCGTGCACGAAGTGCATGAAACATTCCAATGGTTTGAGCCCAGTGTAAAAGATAAATAAAATTTTGAAAAAAACTAAAACTAGTGCACCTCGTCAAAGCTACAAAAAGAACTCCCTCGGCTGTACTTTCAAAGAAACCGCCCGGCAATTCATTCTCATCCTCAATAACGCGCCAGTTCAGCAGGACCCGCAAACGCGAATACCGAGGCTACAGCGTTAAAAAGTTCCACCCGACGACCCGACGAGCAATCGAGAGAAAGGTGACGCGCGCACGTTTCAGGGTCCTAGCTTCGGGTGGCTCGCCCAGGCCTGACTCCGCCGAGTGATGCAGGCTCGGGGTGGACGGGGGCAGGCCTCGGGGCGGAGGTGACTCGCGCGACGACGGCCGCGTCCGAGGAGGAGGAGGAGGCGGCTGCTCGCCGCGAGCATGCAGGCCCGCGGCCGGAAGCGCCGTCGCTGGAGGCGGCCCCGGGAGGCGAGGCCCGCCTGAGGCTCTGGGCCGAGATGCCCCCGCACCTGCAGTTCAACCCGCACATCAGGTCCGGCTACAGGCCGCTCATGACGCCCGCCGAGTGCCTCGGGAGCATCTTTTGCCTGCACAATGAGACTGTAAATATTTTGACGCACGGTGAGTCCGCCCCTTGGTGGTGGTTTTTTCCTTTTTTATTTCGAGACCCTGAATCATTTGCGATTACGAGATTGATCGGAGGGAAAGAAACGGCGCAGAAGATGATGGCGATAAGCTGCTTTTTGTACGCATCCTTATTTAAATGGAAGCATATATATAGAATCTTGAAACTAGTTGAAAGATCAGAATTACTTCCCTATTGAAAAGATCTTATAAAGTCTGATAAAAGCCCATTGATTCAAATACAGGGTGCAAATACACATATTAAATCCTATAAATTCAAATGCAAACAAACTTTTATAAGGATTTCTTGAGTACACAAAAGAAAATCTTATAAAAACTGATAGAATCCTATTAAGTCGGGTGCAAATACACATATCAAATCCTATAAAATTATTCTATAAGAATTTTTCAATAGGGTTATTATTAAATATATACATATGGAGTTCGGGACCAAATTAAATCCCGATCTTCCCCAAACTTGATAATTCTGTAGCCACTTCTGTTTTTTTTTAAGATTTAGAGAAATTAAAGAAAGTTAGCCACCATCAGTAATAATTCTTAATATTTAAATAAAGAACTAACGTAATGGAATTTAATTGCAGTAAGCTCTCACCTACAAGTATGAATTTGGAAGTGTGTTATTTGCAACTTGTACGCTGCTTTATTCGTTAATTTCAGCAGCAGATCAATTAGCATACAGTAATAGTTATTTTGCTTACTTGTAGATAAAGTATTGTTTCGCTTCACTGGAATTGTTCATCGATATTGCTTCATTAAACATTATAACTGAAAAGTTAATAGGTAGCCCTACATATCAGAAATAGCAATATATCAATATTGCTATCGTATTCATTAATGAGGACTGAAATGTTTAGGTTATTTAACTATGAGAAATCAAGAAATCTTGTGATTTTGAATTTGCGATTTGCATAATATTTCTGCTTTTTTTCAATACTTGGATGAATACTAAACCATCTTTATATTCATTGAATTGCAAAGAATCTTCAATTTTCTTTCTAGTGTAATTTTGTATATCTGAAATAAATAAATTAGATTTTCTTAAAGTTTTAAAAGATGTGTCATCCATAACTTCCAATGATTTGAAAGCAATGTCAAAGTATAATGTAAGATTTTTTGAAGAAGTTAAAATCAGGTTTTTCGTATTACATTAAAAAGCTGCCGTGTAACTATTATAGACTATTTTTTCGTAATTTCTTTATTTAGCTTCTTGTTCTATACTATTATTTGGTTTAAAGCCTATAATGACGCATAAGTACAATTATTACTTTACAGAATCTCATTAGAATTTATTAGATCTAATTTAAATGTAATTAAAACCAGTTCGTATTCTTTTTATAAATTAATTTAATGAAAAATACTTCGATAACTTTATTTAAGCGTTATCAAATTAAAGTCGCAAGAAATTAACTGTCAAAGAGCGGTAAATTGCTATATTAGAGCTCATACAGATGTATATATAATATACACAATATCATTAAATTTAGTGCTTTTTGTGGCTTTGCGGAATAGAATAAATAACATTTATAACTTAAACGAATGCCAATTACATTATGCAAGTCCTACATATTTAATTGTATTACCCGAAGTATAATCCATTAATCTGCGTCCTTATATAAAGAGTTATGCAAGCAAACAGACTAACTGTAGGAGCTTTAGGGTAGAAGCCCATCGAACACGAAAGTTTTTTCTGAGCATCAAAATACTTTTCTTACGTAAACCAACTGATTATTGCTCCAAACCACATTGTTACATTTTGTGTGAGACTGTAAATATAATGTATTAAATCGTATCTAATATAAATATAGTTTATTTACCGATTTTCTCATCGTCTGCAATCAACGCTCGTAATAAATGTTTATTTTAAGTTTTGAAATATTTATCTGCTGAGGTAATTATGGCACGCTTACATATACGAGGCTCAATAAATACTATGATAAAGTTCTCTTAATAAATTACGTCAGAGGAGCCGACATTATTTTTACTGCTATAGAAAGTAAATTTTTTGCAAAATAGCGGCGTACTGATATGGCAAAAGAAAACACTGCTTCTTGCAGATACCCTTATTCTTGATTCAGCGCGCTCTCATTACCTCATTCTCTCCAAATATTTGTGCTCTTCATTATGATTCTAAACTTGATCTTGTGTCTGCTGCTTGTTTTTTGGCTGCATCGCTTGGCGCCATTTATATATAAATGCTATAGCAATATATTTTCCTTTCTTCCGCAATTCCAAATTTATTAGGACGAGAGCTTTGCGCGTTTGGTTCGCGGGTGAGTTCGAATTCTGTGAATGGAGGCGGCTTTCTTCATATTCTTGTATTAGAAGCATATCCCAAAGCTTCGGCAAATATAAAGTTACAATAAAAAAAATTGCGATCCAAACGTGACCCTCTCTTTGTTACTGGAAAACTGTTTTCAGGGCTATAGTAAATAATATTTCTGTTAAAATTAATCACATTAACTTGAAAGGCGGAAAAAGCGACAAAGTAGGTCAATTTTTGTTACATAAAAATTCCATCCATTTGAGAATTAACTAATTAGATACAGTAAACATTTTCATCTCTTTAATTCTCAGGGCAAAAAGCATTACATTGTTGATACTTAACCTTGAAATTAGGAACAGTAACTGTTTTGCTAATTAAATTAAAGTAACATAAACCGTCAATCTTCCCAAGTACAAGTTCCGGGAATTAGTTAAAGCCCTGACTTAACAACTTTACGTTTTCAATCTTTCTAATTAAATTTTGTTTTATGAAATGTAAATTAGTATTATTTAAATGTTATTTTAATTTAAAATATTTTTTCAAATGTCAATTTTGAAATGTTAAATTTCATGACGAATTTGAATAGCAAATGCTGCATTAAATTAAAATAAGTTTAACAAGCCAGCTCTTTTTCGTTTACGCAGTATATTAAAACTTACCAGCTACAGTAAGATTTTCAGGACGCGTTTAATCATCTAAAAGCTCAGGAATTCAGTCTACGCTGTCTATGTGCAATCTCTCAAAAGCTAGTAATGTTTTTATGTGCCCAAGCTTTGTAAAGCTCTATTTAATCTGGAATTCTAATAAAATTGTTTGCTCCAGACAGGGAAATTTTCAATTTACAAGCACTTTGACCGGCAATAAAATGTGCTCCCGCACAAAGTACTCCCTCCGTTAATCGCGTAAAACTTCAGCGCGGTAGTCTAACTCAATAAACAGGTAGATCGCATTAACGGCATCGCAGCTTTCCGTTCGGCGAGAATCCCGCCGTGTACCAATAAAAATCAACTAGCAGGATCAGCTCAACGAGATTCTCGCTTCGCTCGAGAGAGAGAGAGAGAGAGAGAGAAAAAGAAGCACCTCGGGCTCGACGTCGCGGCCCATCGGATAATCCGTCATCCCCCCCCCTTTCCGAGCCCGATTACACCCTCTACAGAGTCAGTCGGATAATCTGCAAAGTAACGCGACGCCCTTCTACCTGACTCGGTCCGTTAGGAGCGGGATGACGCCGGGAAAAGTCGATAAATGGCATTAAAAAGAGGGCAGTGGGCTCCGCGCGTGGCAGTCGCAGCGGCGCGCGGCCTTGACATTGCAGCCCTCGCATCTCTCTCTCTCTCTCTGTCCCTTTCGTCGGCGGCTGTATAACGGTCATTCAAGTGCTTCCCTAATCGATCCTCGCTCTTTCTTCATCCCCCACGTGCTCGCGGTCGCCTGCATCGTCGCAATGCGTAAATAAGCCCCTGCTCTCTCTCTCTCTCTCTCTCTCTCTCCTCGGCGCGGAAGCTTGGAAAACGTGTCGCGTATAAGTTGGCCGGCGAGTTCAAGGCCAAGGACGCGAGAGGGAGAGAGAGAGAGAGAGAGAGAGAGAGAAAGAGAGAGCACCCGCAAAGCTCGGATGTTATACGCGAGCCGACGTAGAGCGCCGCTTGCCTTCTCGCCTTCGCGTCCCTTCCTTCCTTCTTCCGCGCTTCGTTCTAGCTCTCTCCCTGCTTTTCAACCGAGCTAAGAGAGACCGAGTCGCCGGGGGGGTAGGGGGGAGGGGGGAGTTTTTGGCCGCGGGCTGAGGAAGCCAACGGAGCTTTTGCAAGGAGATTCGAGGGAGCGCTGACGCGCTGCTTTTTGGGGCGAAACTCGGGGCTCGGGAAGCGAGCTCTTTTCCGGCTGAAAATGCACTGGCCAATTTTTCCGTTCGCTCTCCATAAACTTCACTGCATCCTCGATCTCGAGAGATTCGCTTGAGGGCGCTCACGCGGTAATTCAATTTCTTCGAATTTACTTGAAATTCGTACTATATATGTCGATTTGTAGTATACTTTGTAAGCGGTGAAAATTTCAAGCCACCTTCCGCTAATAAAATTTGAGGAATTCAATGTTAAACTCGAGCTTATTAACGCGGAGTTTTTATGGTAAGCCTCTCTAGGCAAGCATATTTTTACAGATAGCAAAAGCAGTTATCTTCGAATTGTTGTGAAAAACTGCTTTAAGATTCTATGAAACACGTCGAATAATATACGATACCAATTTTATACCAGCTTCCGCTACTAATTTTGAAGACACAGCTGTCCGAAGATAACTCCTACGTTATTTGTATTATACCTATATAGCGTCAGCGCGCGAGCACGTTTATTTTGAAACATTGTTTTAATACTGTCGCTCTTTACACTAAGATTTATCAACCACTCGCGCAAGTCGACCACGGCCGAGCGTCCTTAACGATTACCGAAACTTGTCTGTTGCAGGATTTGCCATTGTTTATATATTGATAACGGTGCCGTACTTGCTACCGTGGGGTGCGCGCGGTGCGCTCACAGGATTCCTCTCCTGGTGCCACCTGATCGGCGCCGTCAGTCCCTGGATCGGATCCTTCCTCTATCACGTCTTTATGAATCTCAATTACGGCGAGGCGGTCTACAGGTGCCTACTCCAGCTCGATATGCTCGGGATTTGGATATGTCAAAGCATCGGTAATGATACATTTTGCGCCGTGAATGTTTGGCTTTAAGAATTTGCCAAGTTTCATGCAACTTCGGGGGGTTATGCAGGCCGTAAAAGTGGTCAAATCCGCAGCCGAAAGTTTTGAAAGCTGCTAAACAGTTTTGTTGTCGCAGTTCGTTTAGATTATAAGATTTTCCTTGTTCCAAGTTCAATGCATTGGTAGAATATAATACGAATTAAATAGAATACGATATATAAAAATATAATTTTCTGCAGTAACGACAATAGATACATGTCTGAGAATGATATTAACCATTGTTAAAGTATTCTCTATTGAAAAATATCCGAGAAAAAATTTTCCTAGAGACAATACAGAAGCAGCAGCGTTCAGGTTAAAGTCCTTTTTTAACTTTTTTTGCGAAACCATTTTTCTGCTCGTAGCTTAAAGTCTTTTTCATTCGCAATTCTTCGTCAATATTCAAGTAACGTAGAACCGTATCACTATCAAGAGGCTGCCAATAAGTCGGTATTAAGTCGGTCTTCTCGAGGGTAGGCCTCCTGCAGAAAATATTAAGAAAGAATAGTGAATGAAAATGTAGTTTAAACCGCCCACAATTTTAAAGAGTCCAAATAAAGCGCAAATTTCGAAATCCCCATTTTCTTATATTTCACCGGTAACATTGAAAAGCTGATGTAAAACTGTTTAGGCAAATTGAATAATTTGGCGAATCTTACCCGGTTCTGGCAAAATTAACCCACAACTCAATCAGCTGCTTCATTAGTTTGTCAGCACCCGTTCCGTCTTGTAATTGCTGGAAGCCTGCCTCCTCGAGTGCCTTCATTTTGAATAGATAAGTTAGCTCATCCCCGTGACTGGCGCCTTTAACGAAACGTGTTAGTATTATTATAAACTCGTGCAGCAGAATTCGAATGTGCAGCTAAAAGCAGTCGAGCGGGACGAGAGAAAGTAAACGGTGGATATTTGTCATTTCTTTGGAAGCCGATAAGAGATTCGTAGGTGGCGGCTACTGGTACTTTAAGAAAAGTGATGTTCTAAGCCTTTCAGGGAGGCAGATTTTACGTCCTTTGGAATAGGTGGAACGGTCACCCGCCGGAAGGAAATGCTGATACTAATCTTTTGAAAGCGGGAGATATAGTTGTCTATTTTTTTTCCAGGCATTGAACGTGTCATTTTTTCGTGCCCTTTCTCATTTTTCAGTATTTATCGGCGGTAAAAACTGTTTTGTTTAAAAGTATCAGTTTCCGAAAAAAGGAAAATATTACTGCAACGCAGCTGGAATAGTTACCTCTCAATCCGCGATTCGTTGTTTTCTGCTTCGAAGTGAGATTATCGTCGTAGGAAAATTTATAAAAATACGTTGGAGCACTGCTCGTATTAGCTTGAATCTTCAAAACTCTGTTTACGGGATACGTGAAATTCAAGTCAGTCCATAAACTGACAAATTGTTCTTCGGTTAGTTTGCTACTCTTGCAGTATAGTTTCTTAAGGCCGTTAGTAGTCAAGTCAAAGTCTGCAAATAGGTTTGAAAATACAGAAGATATATATTCCTCTAAATTTTGATCAATTTCCTCTAATCCAACTCTTCTTACATCTGTAAATGTGAACTTTAAGTTTATAACGTCACTTTGACTGTTTGATACTCTTGTGGATTTAAAAAAAAGTTATCTAACAATCAATTAAATTTCGTCGAAATTACGTACTTTCTATCAAAAAAATGGCCTCTTTGTTGTTGAATCCGTACAGGAGTGGCACTTGAATGCCTGCTTCTGCCGCTGTATACGGATCAACTGGTAAAAACGGCAAGTCAGATTTATCGTCTGCAGCTGGCCCGAACGGAAACAGAGGTCTAATAGACGGCTAAAAAAGAATTTTATATTGAATTCAATGATAAAATTAATTAATATTAATGTCAATCAGAAAAGTGAACTCGGTTTCTTTTTCACATCTTTCTGCACGATTTCTTTGAGCAAAAAAATCTTACTTGATCCATTATCATCTTTCCTTGAGCTTCAATCAACCTGGCATAATCGATCGTCTTTAAATAATCAACGATTCTCTTGGGTTCTTTTTCTTCGCATCCAAGAAGTGCCAAGAGCTCATGCAAAGCCTTCAAAGGCTGGCGTTTGACAGCCCAAGGGCAGAAAACAGTGCCGCTCTGACAAATCGCTTTGTGGTATAATCCTATACAACAACGTAACAAATTAGCCGCCTTCGCCCCGCAAATCCTCCCAATCCCGCAATGAATCCGAGCGCGCGTTGCGCCATACTTTCAAATTTATTCTCCAGCTCCGTCGTTCTCCACGAGGAAGAACAAAGCCACGCGTTACTTTTGTTTTTCGAAATTCAAGCGCACCCCCAGACTCCTCGGCGCTGCTGCGAACCTTTAGCCAGAGGCGACAGAGCAAGATAGTGGACCGAGGCGGAGCCCGCGCTGCCGCCGAAGATGGTCACGTTGTCGGGATCGCCGCCAAAGTGGCTAATGTGCGCGCTGACCCAGCGCAGGGCCGCCGCTTGGTCCTTGAGGCCCTGATTGCCCGGCGCTGCCTCGTCCTCCAAGTTCAGGAAGCCTAGACGGCGGAGGGCAGAGGAGGGCTGTTAGGGCTGGTTGGTCAGCGCTGCGCTCGACGGTTCAGATTGTATTATTGATTATTTGATCGCCGCTGGCTCGCGAGTCAATTGGAAGCTCGAGCAATGAGGCTCCGGAGTTAATGGGTCGTCAGCTAGACCGAATGCAAGATTCATTTATTCGTCGTTTCGTAAAGTTATTCAGAATTTCAAAGGCGGTTCTGATTGATTTGCAGCGAAGCAAGCACGCGTCCGTCCAATTGAATATTTTGCTAAAAATTTCAGGGAACTTGAAAAAGTTGTTTCTTTCATAAATATGACTATTCGTTAAAATACTTAACAAAATGACGAACATTTGCTCAGTTGATGTTCATGAATTCGTGCTGAACGCAGCTTACCGAACAATCCAAGCCTGTAATTAACAGTCACCAAAACCACATCCTTCATCATAAAGAAATCGGGTCCAAAATGATCGTCGTTGCCGGTTCCAGTCGTAAAAGCTCCGCCGTGTATCCACGCCATAACGAATACACGTTCAAATAAAGACAGTCCTCGGCGCCCTTGACGACCTGCGCCGCTGCGTCCCATTGTGCACTCGTCGGCCCGTGTTCCAGTGCATCTCGGACGCGAGTCCAAGGCTCGACTGGGTAATGCGGATCCTTTGCATAACGCGGACGTACTTTCGTTACGTGATCAAGAGAGTTTCGTAGAATATATGCTTTCTGTTAATTTTGTGAGTGATTTTTTTGAAGTACTGAATTTTGCGACGCATTAAAGTAGGAATTTAAATGTAATCTTTTTGAGATTATTTATTTCGAGAAGCTTAGCAAAATAATCGCGAAGTGAGATTCAAATTGCTGTAATGAAATAAAAAAAAATTAATTAAAAAGCTTTGATTATCACGAATTGTGTATTCCAATCTTTATCAATGTTTTTTTATCACTTTTTAACTTGAAAGTTATATTGATGCATTCGTTGATATAAAGATAATAATGGTAAAAAATAAATTAATAGTTGAAGCAGCGTTAAGAGCTCAATTAACCAATATACTTGTGCACAACCACGTAATATATGCATTCGTCCTATCGTTACGTTCGAGCGCCGACGCTATTCCGCCACTAGCGTTTCCGCCTCCGAACGAGAATGTTGCACTTTAACGCTCGAGACTCTCTCGTGATGTTAAAACTAAACTTTTATAGTACTCGAGCATACTGTGCGCGATATTTCTTTCTTGTCGCATCCGTTACTTGTCTTGCTTCCTGTCAATTTCATCGATGGGTATTATTTAAGAGTGCTCCTCAGAAAGAGCCCAAGTCAGAATTGATAGTGGCTCCTCCTACAACATTGTAAAACTTGTTTATT
>JAWWEM010038509.1:0-14233 GCA_035582935.1 Ormyrus thymus
GTTCTATTAAATTTTGGTGCAAATTATAGTAATTTTTCAGGATAGTGCGAGTTTGTCTTTCGATTACGATAGACTATACTAATTTTTAATCAGGTATTTCTCTCCGTGTGTAGATGGTCGACGACTGTCGAAAACTTGGATTTGAAATTTTTCAATGAAACACTGTTTCCGCTACTGTCGTTTATTTTGATGTGCTCAAAGGCAGTCAATTTTCTTTTAGATAGAAAATTTGACTCGCAAAAATGCAGAAGGAGAGCTGCTGCCTGCCCAGGGACCTCAAGCAGAAGGATACTTTATACAATAATTAAGGTTAAAAGTTGTAAAATATGATACTAAATTCTTAAAGATTAATGAAGTTACAAAAATAATTTTTTGAAACTTATGTAATGAATAAATTTCTAACACGCATAATAATATTTTAAATTATTTTTAAAAATAATTATTTAATTATTTTACTATTATAAATTGATTTCAGAGTGATAAATATTCCAATAACAAAATGTTCTTTAAATTTTGAAAGAACAGTAACTGTTAGTAAAATTTTTTAAAACATCAAAGAATAATAATTTTGAGCATTATTAAATTAATAATTTATTATTACAAGCAAAGTTAAGGAACCCAACGCGCGAAGTTCTAAGTTTAGTGTGATGCTTGATTACTGGAGAAAATTAGTTACCTATACTCTTCCACAGGAATTGAAAAAAATTCGTTACCATTTTAACCGTTAGATGGAGTATATATAAATGTTGTTTGTCTATTAAATTAGTCATTGTGAGTATATAATATCGTGATTCTGAACATTTTGTTCGTTCATTCTTCAAAAACGTATTTTTCATAAAGATTGAGCATAGTACCGAAACATTAGTTATTGATGCAAGTAGTGTAGTTAATTTACTGTAGAATCTGTAGATTTTCCTGAGTGCATAAAGGCTAGATATGACCGCTGCCCCACTCGACATTTACTGCATGCACTTATTTTCCTTGTGCTTACGCTTATCACTCCAGGCAGTGTCACTAACGCGGGCAACTCTCCAGGATCTAAATTGCTAATAAAGAGTCGAGAAGACAGTCAGATCGGCCGGTGCCAACCTGTACTGTCACAATCCCCCCCTCACCAAAGTGTGCTTATAGTCCGATCAATAGGGAGAGGTGCGTGACACAATTCTTAACAGCAAACAAAAAATATATTCGTATAGAGAAAAAAATTCTAAAACACCTTTCTGGATCGATAAAATCGGTCGACCCTATTGACAAATTTTTATAGAATAATTTTATAGGATTTAATATGCGTATTTGCACACGAATTAATAGGATTCTATCAGTCTTTATAAGATTTTCTTTTATGTACTCAAGAAATCCTTATAAAAGTTTGTTTAGGTTTGAATTTATAGGATTTAATATGTGTATTTGCACCCGAATCAATGGGTTTTTATTAGACTTTATAAGATCTTTTCAATAGGGTAACGCAAGATATCAAAATGTGTGCAATTGTTGAAACTCGTTTCGACCATTTATTCTCTGTTCCTTGCTCCGAGCGCTTATTACTTTTTATAATAGTATCTTTTTTGTTTACTGTTAAGAATTGTGTCACACTTTACCTTTGGTTAATGATAGATTGATTGGACTATTAGGGGTGAAGCCCCGTAAGCGCACCCAATACTAACTGTAAGCCAAAGGGCTTACATTATATTGGTCATTATAATAGTCGACTTATCACTGGTCAGCCTTCCTAATAAAACCTATCAGAAGTTGTTTGTATACTAAAAAAAGTAATTTAGAGCCACTAATCTCCCCTTCCCCCTAACATCCCCCCTCTCATCAGAGGGTCAAAACACCTCCTTTTACATATATTAATTTTTTCTCAAAAACAGCTTGCTTAAAAAATTTGAAAAATTCACAAGTATATTTGGGTTAGTATAAGGAATATACCTAATTTTTTGTTGAATTTTTTGAAGAACCCTATCACGGTAAAAAAAATGAAAATATTTCAAATTTTTATAACTTTTGAGTTTTATAGGGTGGACCGAATTTTTTCTCCTACAAATAGTGTAGGACCGTCTTCAAAAATGCAAAAAACCGCATTTTTTAGGAAATTGTACCCTGTAGTTGGGTATCTATAGTATCTAAAAATCTGAAAAAAATTCTATTATATAGAGAGTATATGCAGGAATATACCTGAATTTTTGAAATTTTTAAAAGGTTATGTACTAGGTAACTTTTTACTCAATTCTATGAAAACCCGATTTTTCAGGATGTTTTATGACCCTTTCTTTCTGTATTTCTTTTCAATTAAAATGGAATGCTCTAAAACTGATTCTTTATACATATAAAGCACATGGAGAAATACAATTATATATTTCAAAATCACTTCAAAATCGTTTAGAGGTTATAATTGCTGGAAAGCGTAGTTTTTTGGTAATGTTGCTTCTTATATTCGTATTACCGAAATGAAAGTCTACAAAGAAACTTTATTATGTACACAGAGTGTGCTAAAAGTACATAAAAATGTAAGCTGAGTACCTAAGTTGTACCCAAATTATTAAGAATAGTGCGATATTGAAAATTAATTACTAAAAATTATAGAGAAATATTGTATATTATATTGTACAATCTAACTATAAAAAATTAGATTGTACAATCGATATTAGATTATTTTTTAAATTATTTTAATTTTATTATTTTATTTTAATTTAAATAGTTTTTTATCGTTATACTACATCTAATAAATTAATCATCATTACTATCTTCGTTTATAACTGGTACAAGTTCAGTAAAGTCGAAAAGTGCTTGTAACTTTTTTACAGGTTGTATAATCCTTGATAAATATCTTGCGTGAGATAAGTAATAAATAAGGGAAGCTATTGAGAACAGCATCCAACCGTTCTGTTTCCATTCTCAAGTTGCAACAATAACGTTTTATACCACTCAAACCAGTAGAGTTTTGTTCATAATGTATATACAATTTGTATGTCTTACTACTTATATGCCTTGACGTCACCTCGTATTTTATGATATTCGGTGTTTCTGACATAATTGTCAATATCTTTCAAACAATCCCGGTTGCAAACATCTTATAAATGCCAATAGAAAGGGTGCAGAAACCGCATAACCTATTCGGTTTTTGCACCAGAATCTATGAGATTTTATTAGTTTTTATGAGATCGTTTCAATAGGGATGTTCCTTTTATATTATTAGTAGAAACAGCTGTACGGCTAGCAGAGTTCATTTTGCAGAAATAAATTAAAGGTACATAATTATTAAGCATATTGCAATTTAAAGTTTCTAATATGTCGTATCTTATTATTATCGCATATTTTTTGCATATATTTTTTACATATCTTTGTTGCACTCGAATTTACAAATCTTTAAAAAAATGTCAATGGCATCTACATGAATTAAATTATTCTGAGTAAATTATACAATAGTTTTTCTTTGCCGATTATAATATTTACAGTTATTTAATAAATTTTCTTTAAGGAGTCTGTAAAAGGTGTGTATTTTATTTTTATCAACATCTAAGTTTAGAAAGCAGTACATAAACGATGACAAATTATGAACATTTTTTCTTTCTTTTCCAACAATGGAGATTTTTAAGTCAATATTTTTAGTTTTCAAACGAGACCTTGATTCTATTTCAGTACAATAATGAGTAACCATACTTTCTATTGCTAAATATTTTGATTTTAAAATCGATTAATTATAAAATATTGATATTGAAGAACCAATTTGAAGTCTTGCACATTTCCTTTCAACAAGATTTTTTAATATACCATTGAAATTTTCGAAATTGAAACAAGAAGTAACCCTTAAAGGGCCAAATTTTTTACATTTATAGGTAAATGGAATAAGAGATGTACATTACAAACTACATTGTTTTCACCATATAAAATACTAAATTGATTTACATACTCATTTAAAGCTGAAGTAGCTTGTTCGACCATTTCCATAGATATACTATTTTGATTTAATAGATATATCGCGAATACTAATAATTTATGATGATTTAAATATCTTTGATCTAAAATGTCGTAAAGAATCAGAATGCCGTAAACAGAAAAAACATAATTTGAGCTCTGATGCTTTCCAATACGTTTTTTCTATTTCAGATAAATTTCTAGTTAACGAGGAGGGATGCTTATGGGTTTCGACATCAAACCACAGCCAGCCGAGTTTTTTTACGACGCCTATATATACGAAATGCATTACATCTATATGCAGTTGGCCTTTTCATACCTATAATACTCTTTCCCGATTTAGAAGCTTCTTCAGCAAACTTAAGTGACTCTTTGGACGTATGCATGTCAATGTCATTTATATCTGGATACACATGTACATTTTCAACATTGATTCCCTTTTGCTTACAGTTCTAGTACCCGTAATCGCCATTATACTGTTTCAACTATTAAAAAATGAGCCTTTGCGGCTAAGTCACAAGTGCCACACCCCACACAGCATCAAAGCTTGCTGCAAGGTTTCACTAGGTTTTAGTAAACGTTTGAAACCTTGCAGCAATATTTCGTGCTGTGTGGGATATTACTATACCTCGAACTAAAAGAGGCTCCGTACAATTAGGTAGATTAATTGAAATTCCTGAGTATTTTTTTTTTAAACTATCACGAAAAACGTTAAAAAATTATTTACTACAGGTTTTTAGGGCCGAACCATAAACCGCCTAAAATTAAATTTTCTTTTTTAAACCTTTGCTGATAAGGTATCTCGTTTATAATAAAATAAAATAGTCAAATGCTTAATTTAGAGGACTTAAATAAGGAAACTCCATCCGTATTCCACGTCTACGCAATATTGTTTTCATTAGATAAAAATCCAGCAGTGACTAATTCTTGATAAATAGATCTTTCATCAGACTAATATTTTTACATGGGTTCGTTGGAATTTTATCTTTTACCGAATATATTTTGAAGAAAACACGCAATTTTACAATAGAGACCTAAATTCGGTAGTTGATTATTATCAAACTGTTGATGTAACAGATAATACCGTGGGTAGCTTCCACTACCCATCGAAGTTTTGTTACTAATCGGGATTGACTTGATTCTAAGGTCGTTCATTGGTTTCCATGGCCTTTAAGAGCTGGCAGTAAAACATTAAAGCCGTTTTGTTCCAACCAAGTCTTTCGCGAAATCCTCTGTCCAAAATAAAGGTATCATTTTTTTCAATATTTCAATTAGCCAATCTTGATCTTGTAAAATATGCTATAAAATCTGTGCATCATTTTTCGTGACATTAAATGGTCCGCAAACATTAACTATGATTCCATTAGTAGTATATATTGTGAATGGTTTACACAACGCTGTTTTTTTCTGTCCTGAGTATGACTTTCGTTGATAAAGATTATTTAAACTTTTTTGATATCTTACGTATGTTCCATCACATATTAACGCTAAGGTGTTACCAATATTGTGCAATTTGTATGCAACAGAACTTATTTCGCGTATTATCTCTAGTATAAGCTTTTATTCCAAACCGCGTAAATAATACATCCTTTGCAAAACTTTTCAGAACAGAATTTATTGAAGCATTAACAATATTTTCTTCAACGCCTAATGTCGCAGAAATCAGTTGATTTGAACAGTCAGATCTTAATTTGTACAAAAATATAACTATTGCTTGGGTCACATTGAGATTTTCCGAATTTTTCAAGCTTTATAAGCATGTCATTGAAAGCAGATACATTATCCCAGTTATAACCCGTAAGAGCTTTTATACGGTCATCTGAAATAGCATATTTACCAATACGATCATGAAGCTGATTCTTATCATCCGATAATGCGTCAAAAAATAAAGATAATTCTTTTATTTCATCTCATCTTCAGAAAACCGATTTTTTATCAAACGCTTGGAGCAATACCTGTTTTGTCTAGGAATAAAAATTTTTCTTTCAACAAAAACTTGGATTGGTGAAGAGAAAGGTACATTTTGAAGAGATTTTTCTTAACGACAAATACAGCAATACATATGACTAATAATAACCCTATTGAATGGGGTACACACTAACAATATTCGATGAATCGAGATCCACTGTAAAATTAGAATCACTACTGCCAGTTTGTGAAGCTGGAGTAGAAGTATAACGAGAAGCCCCTAGACCAATCACATTTTAAACTCACACTATTTTATAACGAAAAGTGGCACATTTAAAAATTCAATGGCATTCTTTCAGGCTTTATGAAAACTAACGTATGAAATATTAAAATTTCATGAAATGCAAAACTTATTTTAGATATTTTAAAAACTGTTAAAGTTTGCCATTATTTGAAAAATGCAGTTTCCTATGATTTCCTAGTGATATATTCACTTTCATTTTGGGCACACGTTTGAAACTTCTTAATTTAATATTATAGAGCTGAAAATATTACGAAAATTTGTTTTTAGAACTTTTCAAAAAGACTTATTTTTTTATTTGGTCTTAGCAAAAGAAAAAATTCAACTAGTTTTTTTTCTTAAATTGGTGAAAAATTGATATATTTCAAACTTATCCGTAATAAATATGCAGTTTAATCATAAAATAAACATAGTACCCTCTTTTAAATATTACTTTCTTATAAAAATAATTTTTACAACTTAAAAGAAAACTTCAATATTATAAGAAACAGCAGTTTCCTAAAATTTAAAAGTTTTCTGGATTTGATCATATAAACATTAATATATAGGGTATTCCGAAAATATATGCGGAAAAGTATACCATCGGATAGAGGGGACCATTTTGGGCAAAAAAGTCCTAGCCATTTTTTTCTCCGGTGAATAGAATTGAAACTATGATCAATTAAAAATTAAAGACGTAAGGCCAATCAAAGTGCGTCAGGTGCTAGCAAGCGTGGCCTAATGCGCGGTCCTAGCTCGCGAGCTAGAATTTGGGAAGGATAGCGGACCGACACTGGCGAGAGATAGAATCGTTGTAAACAATCCCACCTCTAACCTAGAAAGCGAGTCAGCCAAAAAACCAAGATAAAATCTCCATTGATCGGATATTCGAAAGAAAACTTTTCGTGGGTGAATTTAAAAGGCTTCTTGTGTTGTACACGTACGTACGTTTTACTATGTCGTACATCCAACAAAATTTAATTTTAATAATAAATAGCCAATAAACAAAGCTACTTAAAATATAAATGCAAATGAAGTCGAAAGAACGTACATTGTCAATTTCAAAAAGAAAATAAAGAAAATAGTTTATAAAGTACTGTAATTGAGTCTTTCTCAATAATAATAATATTCATATCGAATAATAATACCCTGGTAGAAATTAAAAATATTTTCAGAGCATTTTTTGGCCAGTTTTTTCATAAATGGCCGAAAAGTACTCCATAATTGGCCAATAAATGCTAAAATTTAATCTCAAAACATTAAAAATGGATTGATTTCTACTAGGGTAATCACATTTTATTAATTACTCTTAACTTTTATAGGTCACCCGCGTGAAAATGTTATATGAGATCTCATATAAGATCTCATGTAAGATCTCATCTAAGATCCCACATAGATCTCATATAATATTTTCACGCGGGCAAAGATAACTGTTGCTTTTCAAGTAAAAATAAATTCAGTCCCTTAAACAAGGAACTCGAAAACTCTTACAGGGCTTTGCAAGCAAAGTTTATTTTTATACAGTTTAACCCTTTGAGGGGCACATTTTTCTGTTGAACCCAAACCGAAATCAAGATAGTACTTTAGATTTTTGGGGTCGCTGATTACGAATCTGGCATCAGAACTTCAAAATTCAAAATGGCGGCTATTTGAGGTTAAATTTTCAGGTTTTAAAGTGATTCTTTTGAAACTCTGTAGAAAAAGGTTTCTGGGATCGCTGATTACGTATCAGAATTCCAAAATTCGAAACTTCTATACAAGTGATTGCACTGGAAATAATCGGGTTGTGGTTAATTTTCAACATTTACATCCACCATAGTGGATCCATTATTTGGAATTTTCAAAGTCGGGGACCAGATTCGTAATCTATAACCCTAAAAATCCCTATGCAGACGATTGCACCTAAAATAATCGGATTTTTCTAGATTTTCAAATTTTAATGCCGCCATATTGAGTCCGCCATTTTAAATTTTGAAAATCGGAGACTAGGATTATAATCAGCACACCTAAAACCCCTGTAAACGTATTTTCATTGCATTTGGTAAAAAAATGGCTTAAAAACCGAATATAATTGGAAAAATTAGCTTTTTTTAATTTCAATTGTTTATAACTAATTATGTAGATAGAAATTTGGATTTTTCTACTAAGAAGATACGTTTTACAAGATATGAGGATCCTACGAAAACAGGTTTGGATGGTTTCGGTTTCAAAATGTTTCTGCCATGAACAAAAAACGGGAAGAAATTTGGTGTCTCACATATGAAATACCGCACCTAAATACGTTAATCAAGGAGGCTGAATCAGATTTTATTTCTCAAGCATATCTTATTCAGTTATCAAACAAGATAACATGAATATTTTACTTTTTACGATTGATACCTGGCCCCTATATTTCAGACTTCTAATCAATCTAATTAACGTTCTTCTAAAAGTTATTTTATAATTTATTTTAGCTGTTACGCTTACGTTGTACTAGCCAGGAGCGCTTTGCTCGAACGAGGAATCTATTTTTCGCACGCAATATAGGCACGAAAATTTTTTCACACTACGTTAGGATGTAGTGATTTTCAATACAACGGCGAGATAGTGATTGTTATTGTTCGTTTTTGCCCTCTTAAACTTTTAACCGTAAGAGTTAAAATAAACTATAAAATAACTGTTAGAGGAATGTTTATTAGATTGGTTAGCAGTTTCAAATTCAGGGGCCAAGTATCAATCGTAAAAAGTAGAATATTCCTATTACTTTGTTTGATAACTGAATAAGTTAAGCTTCAGAAATAAAATCTGATGCAGTCTCCTTGATTACTTTTTTGTTATTTAAAGTTAGTTGACAGCAGACCTTTCACGCTATAGCAAAAGTTTATTATGTTAATAAAATTCTTAAGTTAAAAATAAACTCTGCTTGCAAGGCCCTGCTTGTCATTACTGGCACCGAAAATGACTTTTTACAAGCAGTAACCGAGAAGTTACGTAAGAGTTTTCAAGTTCTGTTTTAAGGAATCGGATTAATTTTACACTTAAAAGCAAAAGAAAACTTTTAAGCGTAAGAGTTAAAATAAATTATAAAATAAGATAAAATATCATATAAAATATAAAATATAAAATATCCATCAATGATAAACTGACCACAACAATCTGTGTTGATGACGGCGTAATCTTCGGCGATGCCGTCTTCTGGAGCGATGTTAGCGATGTTAGCGATTGCTGGAATGAAAAATTATTAGTTTATTGAGCTATATTAGGTTAGTGGATTATTAGTACACACCTTTTTTAAGCACCTGAAGAGCGAGCTTTATCAGTGGCCTGTCACGGTTAATTTTCTGTCTCAAAATTTCTACAGTGCTTTCAAGCGCCTTCACGCGTTCTTGTGTGGCACAATATTCCCTGTTGCGAATACGCTTAGCCAGGGCTCTGTGTATAGTTAAAATTGCTTTTGATTTGAAGAGTACATCCTTTTTCTCCGTATTAGGGATGGTTTCTATCTGTTTCTTTTTAAATTGCGTCTTTGATGATTTCGAAAAATTGTATTTTCCAAAGTTTGTGCAAGCCTTTGCGAACGCGGGCGTGTCAAAAATTGTTGCCATCGTGCCTAATATCGAGGTCTCCACAGAGTACCAAAGCGATGGTTCCTCCGTGGGAATAACGTAGATTTTGGGCCAGCGCCTCACCGAATACTTAATCATTGTCATTAATTGATTTCCATATTCTACGGGAAGCATGGTTCCGAATACGTGGCATTTTACGAGTTGCAGTAGGACCTGATTCCGATGCGGATTAGTTACTGATTCGAGTACATCTTTTCAATATTTTAAACCATCTAGCTTTGTAACATCTTTATGGCCGGAATGAACACAATGAACTGCCTTAGACGGGCCAGAATCGTGAATAGTTTTTCTATTAATGTGTACTTAATTTTTCCGTAATTTTTTTATAGTAAAAGGCCGGTGCACTATTTTCACCTCTGCTCACGAAGGCTTCCATGTACAAGATTACGGCCAACTTTTTGGCTTGATTAGTAATATAATATTTATTATTATAGTCTGAAAATACCGACGCTAGTAGATGCTGCTTCGGTTGATGATGCTTGATGAAATTTTCATTATTCGATATCTCCAAACTTTTCATGTATTTGTTGTCGTATCTGAAATGAATTGAATATTATTAAGATATTGTTAGGTTTTGTGTTAATGTATATAATGAAAATAAATCTGTGCTATTTAAAAATATGTACCTATCATATTTTCCGTCCAAGAATGATATGACTCTTTGTTCCGAAAAATATACAAATGTAAGCAATTCTTTGCTCATCATTCCTTCCATTGACGTGTTCATGAGATTTTTCAGCAGGGTCATCTCCCTTTGTAAACATTTGCTAACATGCACGGGCCATTGTTTCACGTGAACAAAGGTCCCCTTCGTGCACAATTCCGATAGTAATTCCGGGAGTATCGTCGTCGCTGATAATTTTTGGGAGTTTGCTTTTTGTACCGACCAGTTTGTCGGGAAGTTTTTCCATTTTGTCAAGTTGGTGTATGTTTGAACAATTTCTAATCTCGTATTAACAGAGTTGTCTAGGTGCCCACCATACAGAGACATTAATTCATCAAACGAATGCCGAGTAGCTTCTACTTCGGGCTTGAATGATGGTAAGCCGTTGAACAAACAGTACACAAAGACAAAGTTCGAGTAACTGTGGTCTCGTATTCGATGATGTATGTATTCGTATGAATGACAATAATCTATAGTTCTAAATTTTCTTTACTTCACCAAACTATGGAAATGTCCTAAACTTTTTAAACAATATCGTTGACATTTGGCAAATTAGATAGTTCCGAAAACTTCGACTAATTTGTCACAGTTGAATACAATGTTCATACCGTTTGAGGCTTGAAATTGTGCACCAATGTGCAATTGGACAAATGTTACTAAATTCAAATTTATATTGCAATTTATCATTTGTAATACTTTTTTTCTATCGATATCGCGAATTTCGTGTTTAGCCTTGTAAAAATATACCCCGCGCACTTTTGAGTAATTGTTCATGAATTGTCCTACATTGCTGTCCGTATTTTTTGAAAATTGGTCAAAGTCTTTTACGTACATCTTTACTGGTACCTCAGCAAATGCAATGGAGATTTGGCTCGTATTCGGTAAGCTTCTTATAGCTGAAAGTACGACCTTTTTACAAAATGCATCCATGTAGTTTTCTTTTCCGTAATTAATTTCCATCTAAAGAAAAAAATATTGGGTTATTTGATTATTGTGTTATTAGGTTCTTTGGGTTATTACTGTACCTGAAATAATACATAAATACTCCCAGTATTCTTTTCCGTGCACATACCCTCCAACGTGGGGCTTCGTTGGGTGCGTATCAATACATTTTTCTAATTGATGAATAAGCTTTGTATTTTGGCTTTTTCAGTAGTACTGTCAATACACGTGTAATTGCATGTTTTCTTGCTCTTTAAAGCATGTTAAAGTTTGAGTCAAGATTAAGTAGCTATCTATATCTAATTTGGCATCCAACAATTTCTCGTCCAACATTTTGATGCGATAAAATTATAATGAAAATTTTCTCGATTTATCGAGACGGAATAATCATCCGAGTTTTAAAAAAAAATCTGGACTATTTATTGTAGCCTTTTTTTAAAGTTCTAAGCCAAACTTACCATTTTAAAGCTCTTTTAGCACTAACAGGAATTTCAAGCTGTACACTCGAGATGTTCTTCGCAGTCTTTTTTATACGGCAGAGGCTTGCCTGTTTTTGATTATGTTAGACAACTCTGTCACTAGAAGAAAAGGTTTCAAGAATTGAAAAATTATGTTTAGTTGCTATTATAATTAACATTTTTACATTGATTTCAAAATATTTGGCAAGCAATTTGGAGTAGGAAGTTCAAAATCTACGACGATTGAGCTAATACGATTATATGAATAAGTTATTACCTAATTTATTCGTTTACCTTTTTATTTGCGGCTTTGCTTTATTTGAAGCCTGGTCTCTTCTGTCCGTGGTGTTTTTGAACGCTTTTGAAAGCCGCATTTGTGTATGTGCGTACCTTTTCAATTTTAGGTTATAGCTTCATTATTTACGTAGAAGTGTAGCGTCGTTGTAAGGCCCAATTGTACTCGTTTTTAAGTACTGTTCCACATGGACATTTCCCCTGAATTAATGGCCTGACAAATTTTCCTGAAATTTAGAAGAGCAAAAATTTCGCAATTCCATCAGTGTTTTTGTTGCTCAAGGAAAATTTCACGGCAATTAAAACTGCGGAGGGTATATCCGCATGCAATGTTTAGGTGGTTTAACCAATGTGTGTCGTCTCCATCTGTGGCTTTTTCAAAATCGGTTATTGCTTCCATTTCTACAAAACGTTATAAAAATATAATAATATGGTATAAATAACCTATTTTGAAGATATTTAATACTCACTTCGTTGCGATTCTATCGCTAATTTGCGCCTTTGTTACGAATCCTGTAATTAATGTTAAAAAATTTAACTTAATTTGTGTCCCCCCCATCTAGTGCGTTATCTTTAACTGAACTATAAAAAATTCGGTCATAAGTCATAAGTTCGGCTCTGCGGCCTCCGCCAGTTTCTTTTAATTCCCCCTAAACCATTTGCCATCGAAAAAAGGTTCAAGACACCGCGGAACCTGTGTCCAATTTTTACTAAGTTTACCAAAAGGTAAGCTCTAAAAAATCGGGCATAGATTCCCCTGCGGCTTGCGTCACTTTTCTTTTAATTTCCCCAAAAACGGTGCAAGATGCCAGGGAATCTGGAATACCTAAACTTGATACAGTAAAACATACGTACGTGTACGGCATAAGAAGCCTTTTAAATTCATTTTTTTGGCTGACTCGCTTTCTAGCTTAGAGGCGGGATCGCGGGATTGTTTACAACGATTCTATCTCTCTCTCTCTCTCGCCAGTGTCGGTCCGCTATCCTTACCAAACTCTAGCCCGCGAGCTAGGATCGCTCATTAGGCCACACCTGCTCTCGTCTGACGCGTTTTGATTGGCCTTACGCCTTTAATTTTTAATTGATCATAGCTCCAATTCTATCCACTGGAGAAAAAAATAGCTAAGGACTTTTTCGCCCAGAAGGGTCTCTATCCGATGGTATACTTTTCCGCATACCTTTTCGGAACACCCTGCATACATTATAATACAAAGGGCGAGTAGAAAGGTCAAAAATGTAAATGTAGATTTTGCATATGATTTCGACTATCACAAGCAGTGCAGCTTTCATAAAGGAAACATTAATTACGAGAAAAGAAGATAAAAATTTTAATAAGATTTGTAATTTATTCAATAAGTAATTCATTAATTATATCTATTGTGAATTGAAATTCATAAGATATTCATAATATGCCGAAACCTAAACGAGTTTTGCCGTAGCTTTAATGCCGAAACAAACTATAAATTTCATCAAAAGATTGAATTCCAAATCCTACCGATACAGATCTGGAAATCAAGCATGGAGTATCCAGAATTCTGTTTTTTACAACTTTAAATATTTCAATAAGAAAATTTGTATTTAAATTTTGTTTGCTGTTTATTAAATTCTAAAATGGACATATAAAAATAAAATAATAAAAATAAATAATTAACTAAATATAGAGTAGTCTAAAATTATGTTGTTGAAATCGATTGTTTTGTATAGTTTTTGCAAGCTTAAACAGCAGGTTAGCAGCTGATGTTTGATTATGCTAGTTTATGCATATTGAAACCTGAGAATCAAGTTTCAAACAGTCTAAGCATTGAGTTTTGAGTTTCGACTATAAATTCGGACCTAATACTCCAGTTTAATAAGTGAGATGTGCCAGTTTTACTTATGGAACATCGACGTATCTAATCCTGCCTAAATATTCTATAAATATTTCTATATTATTTTACAATTTTACCTCCATCCTTGATCGTCATTCGTAACAATATCAGGAAAATTATCTTCAATCACTCTTTCGGGTGTGTTGGACCTTTGTATTTCAAAATTCGTAGTTCTTCTAAAACTATTTTTTTTTATTCATTATTTCTGATAATTTAGGAAGGTACACTGAGAAAAATGTTTTCTAAAATTTACTATAAATGTACGAAAAATTACTATTTTTTGTGGTAACGCGAGGACA
>JAWWEM010038520.1:0-14233 GCA_035582935.1 Ormyrus thymus
CTTCATTTTATTTCGCGCTGTTTCATGCTCAACCAATCACAACGCTGCGATGTGCCGCTGCACCACCTGGTGACTGCATTAACCACTTATTCAATAAGTATAAATTTTCAAGTATTTTGGAATTTTATTAAAACAAACTCTTTTAATGCTTTTTAATTCATTAAAGTAATTTAATATAATTGATTTGAAAATTGATTTAAACATTGATTTTAATGGCAGTTGTTATACAAAATTACATGTTATTTAATTTAATACATAAATATTAAAATAAATATTTTTACGCAATACTTAAACATTGCAAAATTTCAAGCCCATAACAAACAAGTACATATCTACATTATAATAATAATCAAAGAAAATTGATTCTCGCTTTGGTCTAATTAAACAAAAACGTTGGCTTAATTTAATAATCTTCCTCAAGGCAAAAAAACATTAAAGAAATACGAATAAGATGATATCTTTATTTTTGTATATCTATAATAATTTTATAGTATTCCTTAAATTGAAATAAATATTTTTCAGTTCTTTTTAGCTCAATTACAAACTAACCAAAGAGCTGTACAATGTTTAAATCAACAATAAATTAAATATCTTACATCGCTCGAACGCTCGCTAATCTAATCTCCGCGTTAATTTATTATCGAATTATCCTATCGCAGCTGCATGCATAAATGAGCACGCGCGGTTAATAAAATTTGCGATTCCCATCTTTCACCGCCAGTTTTTCAGCCAATTTCTACTCTCTCGCGTGGCTACAGAAGTTTTCTTAGCGCCCTCTCCAATAATTAAGCAACGACCGACGACGCAGCTCTTTGCGCGGAGCGAAAGCTCTGCTTTAATCTCGAAATTCGAATCTCTGCGGCGAGAGATGGGAAGAAATGCAGGCGTGGCACGAGGTGCGCGCATTGTGCAAGTTCGGCGCTCGTTTCTCGCGCGGTACATCATCGGCGCAGGCACCCGTTTTATGTGTGCCCCCGCGGTAGTTTGACGCATCGGAGAACGTTCGATTCTCCTCTCCCTTTCGCCGCGGGGCCCAGTGACAATGCAAGTCTCGTAACTCGTACGCAACGCGTGCTTTCTCGCGATGGAATTCTGCGCGCCGAAAGGAGAAAAAGGGTTCGGATGTAATCCAATCGAGTTGATGTATTATTTACGACGGATCTTTGTGGATCTGAATTGCTGAAATATCGGAGGGGAATTGCAATTGAGTGGTGGTGAAGAGATCTCTTGTAAATTATGACAACGTGAATATTGAAATTGCTCCTTATTCAAAGCTCCTTGTAATATTTTCATTATGAAAACGAGTTCAGATTTCTGATATGAAAAGGTATTATTATATTTACTTATGTTTTGTGCTAAAGGTGAGAATTTAGTTTTTATTTTAAATTTATTTATTATTTTCCTGGCGCATAAAATAATTACTACGTAACTTTGAGAATCGATTAGCATTAATTAGTCTATTTTATATAAAAATTTTTTATATTTCTGAGAAAGTAAATATTTCTACTTTACACGTATAAAGTAAAGTAATATTTCCCGTTGAAGCTTTCTTCCTTGAAATTGCTTTTTATGGAGATCTAGCAGCGCAGAACAATATTCGAGTCGAGTGAGACTGCTTTAAAAAACCTGAAACTTTATCTTCCTTGCAACTCGCCCAATGCGGAAAAACTGCATTAGTTCGGAGCTCCGTCCGCATCCGCGTGCGTGATTAACAGTTAAATTTTATAATCCCATTGTGTGCAGATAGATTCATGAGTTACACTGAACTGCATAAAATGCAAAACGATTTTAAAATACGACACTAAAATACATCCGTTGTAACGGCCTCTTTCGAGCCCGCACAATACGCAAAATGTTCCCCAAATAGGCCACTATAAATAACGCAGCAGCGCGACCGTTACTTTTGATCAAAGCATTTAGTAAAACTATGCGCACATATACTGTATAACAAAAATTTCGGTGTCATAATACGTTACAGAGTCGTTCAACTTCTTGTTCTTACATAATGTCTTATCTGCGTTATAGTGATAATTCGTCATCTCGTCGAGATCGAGAGCCGGCGCTCGCTATATCCTGATCTCGCGCTGGTATTAGTCACTTGAAACAGTACATCCATATTCGATTAAAAGCATCGCGATAGAGATCAGATCTCGAACGATATTTTTTATTATCTCACTGTTCGTTTTATAATTAAAACATACATTTACGGAAGTGCATTGATACTCGTAATTTATTAGATTGTTTTACTTCGATTTTTCTATAATGGTAACAATTTTTTTTGGTTTTCATTCGTCAATCTTTTAATTAAGTTAAGCCAAAGATTCATACTTATACATTCCTTATCTGCGAGATAAGGAATATACAAATTTTCAAAACTTTTTTCAACAAAAAATCAGACGTAAACCCCAATACCTTATTAAATTCCTAATTAATTCCTTTAACTATAAATAATTCTCTTTTTTAACCCAATAATTGCTGCTTCAGATTCTCTGTTCACTATACACGTAAATAAATTGATGAATCCATAAAAGCTGATATTATATATAGAAGCATTAATTAAACCTTACAGGCCGCAAATAGTAAAAATCGTTTCTCGTCTTGAAAACCCCTCCATCGGCCAATGATTTAATTAAGATGAATTTTTAAATGGCGCATACACTTCATTTTTTCTCTCGCGCTCAACAGCATCTCGTAAAACAGGCGCGCAAAGTTTACGACTCGAGCTCTGCTGTCGGATTACAGCGCCTCATTAATACGCGCGATTTCTGAGTTATTGTATGCGCGCGGCGAACTTTTATATATCAAGACCGAGCCGCCGCTGCAGCCGCTGCCTTAGATAATTTCGCTTTTTTTCCCCCCGACTTTCTCTTTTGTCATTATACGTGCGAGATCGTGCGCGAGTGAGCTGGTATTGCGCCAGGTGCTCTGCCCTTCGCGCCGATCGACGAGGTCGATAAGCCGCTGATTTGAAGATGGTGGAAATTCGTGCTGACTGCGCCGCTGCTGAAATTTGTTCTCGTTTGGAGGCAATTGATTGGCTGGATTGTGATGGTCGAGGGTCTTTTGCAGTGTAATTAGCGAGGTGGAATTTTGAATATTGTTACCGATTCCTTTTTGCGGGGTATAATCTTGGCGCCTATTCATATTTCCTCTATCGGAACAACGTCTAGGTTTTCCGTAACGAATTCAGCGATCGCAGGTACGATTCATAGAATTAACATGTTTAATCCGAGGTGGGTGTAATTAATAATGGATCGACACATACCGTTATCTAATTCAATTATGGAGTCACATCTAGAGGAACAAGGTGTAAATGATTCGCGCGCTTATACTATAAAGACATTTTATTGTCATTTGATTATGTAAATTAGATAAAATTCCCTGGAGCTCGGCGGCTGCTCCCCTCTTGCACTATCGCCATTTTAATCGACACGTTCGTGAATATATGAGCGTATACTCTCCTCCTCCGCGGTGACAGTGGAATCGTAGCCCGTTCTTTTTTCATTCCCTTTCCCTTGTCGTGCCTCTCCTTGCCTATTTATCTCTTTTACTGCGAGTCTTTCACTTTCATTTTCTTTTAGAGAACGAGTGCCGGTTGAAATTTTGCGTTTCTTGCAGATAATTGCTGCACTTGTTAGATAATGCGTTTTTTAAAATTTTTTCAATTTTTTTGAATGATAGTTTTCATTTAATTAGCTTCTTCCTAGCCGGATTTGTTACCCGATTAATATTAGTATACCAAATGAATATTTTATTAGACCTTTGGTCCCAGATTTTGAAATCATGTTGCTCTTTTTTTATAATGCATGACTAACATATTATAAAATCTTGAGTTGTAATAATAGTAAATATTACAAGCACTCTGAATCATCATAACACCTAATATAAGGTAATATAGGCTTGTGCATTTATTACAAGTTTACGTATTTGCGGGAGTATTTGAAATGTAACAGGAATTTTCAATTTGATTATACAAGCTTTATCGTACTGTAAACAAAGGTTATTAGTTAAAGTTAGTATAACAATAGTTGTGAACGAAATTAATATTTTGTTCTTATTTTTTATTATCACTCCGATGATAAAATTTAAAAAAATGTAAGCGGACGGAAGCAAAATTGTCTTGCTGTTCTTTAAATGAAACTTTATTTGAATAGTATATGATAAATACTTATTCGATGTTATTGAAATGTAATTTATACATTTAGCATGCCATAAAAACTTATCTCGACAATCTTAAAAATAGTGTCGAAGAAAGCAAGATTTGCTTTAAGGATATCAATATGCGACCAATATTAACTGATACACTTTCTATGTCAGATTGCGATCCGTTTTAGATTCATGTGCAAAAAGCTGCGAGAAAGGCGGCAGTAAACTCATCTATGTGGAAGTTTATTTGCTTCTGCATAACATTTTCTGAAATAAATTCTTTGCATTCTGTAATTTTTGCTCTCAAATAAAAATTTTACTTGCGTTCAAATTATATAAAAATTGCAATTGATAATCGTCGAAAAAATAAGACTTTAAACAATTTTCTATAATTATTTTAGAAGAATTAAGGATAATCTTAATGTTGTTTTTATAACTATTTTTAACTACATTGATGATTAAATTATAAGGAAAAATGTCAATTGATAATTGGTGAACAAAAAAGACTTTAAATAACGTACCATATTTATTCTAGGATAACTATACATAACCGCAATGTTGTTTTTGTATTTTTATTTTATTTCTTAAATCAAGGAAGTTAAATGTCTTACTAATCTTAAAATATTTTAAAAACTACAAATGTTTATTCATATTAGCCAAAAGTTCTTCAAATACTAATTTTCGGGCATCGATTGCAATTAGAAAATCATAATGATTAAATTTTGGATCTTTTATTTTGTAGTCCAAAATTTTATTTGGTATAGAATCGTAGAGCAGCCTGACATCCTGTAAATATCAAATATGAAAGTGTTTATAAAATATTAAATAATATTGAAGAGTTATTTAACACTTTTCTGAATAATATATCATTTTACCTTTCCGCCTGATATTTATTGTTGCATTAAAATTAGACTTACCTCAGGAGAAGCTAAGTAATCGTTTTCTGACCAAAAGAAACCAATTGGAACTTGAATTTTAGATAAATCATAATCTGGTGGTTCTGCACTGTTATAAACCAAAAGGTTCTTTTTCCTTCCAAAATCGAATTGTCGAAATTTTTGTTTTAAAGTTCCCTGACAATAATGTCTTACAGTTCTAACTGACGTCCCTGTTGGATAGTGATGTAAATACACCAATAAGCGAGTCTTAAACAATAATAAATTATTTACTAAAAGATTTTCAAGCATTTCATGAAACGGTCAATAAATCTGATATATTTACGACATTGAATTGCGGAGCATTAAAACCGATGACGGTAAATACAATATCTCGGCAAATTTTTTCTGTTGAAAAAATTTCACAGCCAAATTTTAGAATTAAGTTCCACCGAAGATTTTGATATAACACCTCTCCTGATATTATTAAATTATAAAACTGCAACAATAATGTAAAAAGAAATATTGTAAGTTTGATTCAAAGACAGTAATAAATTGTTTTGAAGTACCTGTAGGAATGGAGACAACGGACAAAAAAGCATAGCAACACCTCTCATATGATACGTATAAGCTACTGGTGCTAAACTAAACATACTTTTGATTTTTGATGCAATGTCCGGCCTTTCGATGGCCATTATATAAAATGTAGTTGTTCCCATTGAATGACCCACGTAAAATAAGCTTTGATTGTTCATTTTTTTAATATAATTTATTTTAGCTGGTAAATCGTAGACACCTATTTCGTGAAAGCTGAAATTTCACATATTTAAAAGCAGAAAGATGAATGTCCTCTTGTCAAATTCAAGTGTTAATTTAATGCTGTTAAATAATAATAAGCAAGGGTTAATTGTTACCTGAAGTCCCAATATTTTCTTTCTTTTGTCGTATATTTAACGTGGCATTTGGAGTATGAATTTCCACGAAAATTTCCTAGCCAAACATCGTATCCATTATCAGCCAGGAAAAAAGCTTGTTTACGAAACCAATAAAATATATTTAGTTAATATTTTAAGAAACATTAGTTCTTGTGAGAAAAATTAGAAAAATTAGAGCTTTGCCTTTTAATTAACAGTCCAATCAAAAGAGCTCAAGAGTAAAGCATTTTTCCAGCATAATTGATACTCTATATATAGTCAAAAGCTGTACCTGGTGATCCAAATTTACCGTTAGCAACCCAATCAAAAGAGCTACCACCTAGGCCATGTTGAAGTAAAACAGCGGGTGCACCTTTAGATCCTGAGATGTGAGTTAATGTTAATAAATATCCATCGTCAGTTTCAATTAGGTGATCTTCAGCTAGATATCCTTGTTGTCTAATGAAGTCGGACTAAAAAGTATACTTTTGTCTGTTCAGTATTAATTGTTTATAATTAGAATTCTACGGCTAGAATTAAAATATTTTCGCAAAGCTTACCGTTCTTATTTCAAATTCTGAAAATTTGTTTCCTCCAATATTCATGCAATCACTCGCTGATTTACCTCCTGCTATTATTTTATCAGAAACTATCTGACTATTAGCGATGTTATAAAGTAATATAAAAACTGCAATTTTAGTTGTTTTCATACTGCCTGTTTATTGATCTTTGTTTGATGTTTATTCTTGACTTAATTTTCTTACAATTAGCATTTTGATTAAAATCTTATAAATGTGAAAATAACGTAAAATAAATTAATATTAAAATACTTAAGGAATTGTGTATAGCATTTTATAAATATACTTAAATTATATTATAAATTACAGGAAAGTAATGTAATTACACAAAGTAAAGAAACAAGACACAAGTTAAACAAACAAAAGCACTATTCACATAAACATTTCCAGGTGCACAACAAAACTGAACTTACAGTAAATAATATGAGTCTCAAACCTGGCACTGTGTTATTAGGTATAATAACTGTGCTATTAGGTATAAGTATATCATATCATTAGATGATAAGAATTAAAAAATAACAATTTAAAATTGAAAAAACCAATTTAAACAAAATTTACGTTAATTGCGCGTTTGCTTATCGCCTAACAGAACAAGATAATTAATTGGATAAATATACATGTAATAAAGTGTACAAAATATAATTAACATTTTTTATAAATTTTTTATTCAGCAAGTATAATTTATTGTATTTTTCTACCGATATTTATCCATAAGATTCACAAGATCTTTATACAATAAATCTCTTGCATCTTTAGCCCATAGAAAGTCAAAGTGATTGAATTTTGGATCTCTAACTTTATAATCAATAATCTTATTTGTTAATGATTTAGACAACCATGTAACGTCCTGCAAAAATTGGATATTGTCAGGTTAATATTCTACTATTAAGTATATTAAAAATTCTTTCTTTATTCGATTTCACGGCTACCAATTATTAGTTTTTTCAATTAAGCTTACTTCTGGATCTGCTAAATAATCATTTTCTCCCCAAAAAAGGCCAATCGGAACTTTGATTTTCGATAAGTCATAATCTGGTGGTTCCGTGCTGTTATAAACCAACAGATTGTTTTTCTTTCCAAAATCTCTATATTGGAACTTTCCCGTTAGAGCGCCTTGAGCATAATGACGAAATGTTAAAGCAGATGAACCCGCAGGGAAGTGATTTAAGTAAAGCATCAAATTATCCTACAAAACATTATTTACGTATTATTGTGCAGAATTCATTTCGATGCATACACTGAGAGAAGAAATATAATAAAAATTACAAATAATCTTGTAAAATTTACCATATTTCAAGTAAAGCTGACACAGATTGTCAAAATCAAAAAAATTATTATATTTTGTAAGAAATTTTGCTATACTGTTTGGTAAATTTTCCTGGTAAAGTATGGTAATATTTTTTATTTTGACAGTATGGTAATTTTTACGCAACTTCTCTCAGTGCATATAAAATATTTAAAAAATATTTGCATAATCAAACTGCGCTTCATTAAAACCAATTATAGTAAATATTGCGGCACTGCATAATTTTTGAGCTGGAAGAAATTGACAACCAATTGTAATTATAACTTTCCAAAGCCAACTTTGGGAAAGAGCTTCACCCGCGAATAAGTATTCAAATATAACCTACAAAGTACATTTTTTTAAATATATAAATGCTCAATATAAGTTAAGGTAATTTACTAATATTTTTGGCATTTACCTCTAAAATATGAGTTACTGATGTAAGCATCATAACAATACCCTTCATATAATAAACACGAGCAACAGGTGCAAGGCTAAACATCGCTTTAACTTTTGAAGCAACTTCGGGTTTTTCGATAGCCATCACATAAAAAGCAGTTGTTCCCATAGAATGACCCACGTACATTATATCGTCTTTTTTTAATTTCGTTATATAGTTTATGGTAGTCGGTAGATCATATGTCCCCATTTGATGAAAGCTGTAAATTAATTATTTTTAAAATATTTGTTTTCAAAATTATTGGTTCAATGAAATCTTTAATGTAATAATTATAAATATAGAGATTTATGCAAGATTCAAACATTATTATAATAACTCTTTTATAAATGATTACTTATACTTTGTAAGCAGAATTAAAATTTCTTACCTGAAATTCCAAAAGCTTCGATCATTTGTTGTAAGATTAACGTGACATCGAGAGTACATAGAACCCCGAAAATTGCCCATCCAAACGTCGTATCCTTTATCAGCCAGGAAAAAAGCTAAAGCAAAAAAATATCTGTATAACGTTACTTTTTGTAAGCTTATGAAAAAAATTATTACCAAGAGCTTTTTCTTTTCCATTAACAGTCCAATCAAAAGAGCTGAAGAGTAAACCGTGTTGCAAAAGGACTGTAGGCCCACCCGGAGGTCCAGGAATGCGATTCAACGTTAATAAATATCCATCCTCAGTAACAACAACATAATCTTTGGCAGGATAACCTTCTTTTCTAATTAGTTCCGACTAAAAATTGAATAACTCCTTAATAACTATTACTTTGTGTGTAATCTGCACCTGTGACTCAAACATTCTGTTTGATGCAGTATTTGAAGTAAAATAGAATTTGTTATATTTTATGGGCTTAGGATAGCATTTTACATCCACAAAATCAAATTTTCGCATCTGCGAGATCGAAAAAGTGTTGGTAGTGATTTTACTGATCGTGCTCTATACTCACAGTTGTTATTTCTAAATTTGTATATTTTCTTCTTTGACCATTAACACATTGTTGAATTGATTTATTTCCTGCTATCGTATAGCTGCAGACCCCCTCATTAATATAAAAACTTAAAAATAAGATGGAGCACATTATTCTATGGGAGATTTGCATTTTCCTTGATACTTTTCAGAAGTTTTCAGCAAACCATTTATTGCATCGTGGATCTATCAATATAAATTTTCAATATAATATCAAAAATAAAGTTTCTAACAGTAATCATGAAAATCGCTATTTATCAAATACCAAGATCGATTTTGTATAAATAAACCTATATTATTCACAATATGAACTAATAAGCCCGTCCAATTTACTTTACTCGTATTACATTAGTTTAAATATAAAGTAATATCAATAGTTATTTAATTAGCTAATGTCTACTTACGCAAATTTTCAGAAACAAATGGCTACGCAATGACTGCACTAGCTTCGACGAAAAAATAAGTCTAATGTACACTTTGTTTTGTACGTATTGATAAATTTTTTTACTGTACATTTTAGATATCACACGAAGTTTCGCTAATTGAGTATAGATAACGTGATGCGTAAATACAAACTCATGTGATTACTAATTTACTTAACACAATGTTTAAAATATTTAATTTAAAGTAGATTATTTAAATGTAGAAGCGGGATTAAAACTCCCAACCAGTTTAAGTATTTTAGAATTATGCTTATACGACTCGGACGGTAATTAGTTAATTTATAAGTTGTTTAACGGTACCACAGCTTTCGTTCTCAGTTTCATTAATCAAAAGTCAAAACTTTACTTCAGTACTCCTTCATGGCCTACGTATTCTGCATAAACACAGCTCGATTGGACTTGTGACGTGTCTCGGTAGACTCTTCGAAGACTGCATTGTGCGCGATAGAGTGAAGATGCTTTGCGTAATTTCGCTGAGCCGCGGGATTTATCGGGCATCTATCGCGAAGAGAGAAGACACACCTTCAACTATTGCGATCGTTGTTGAAAGTCGGAGCAGCGCGCAAGAGCTGATGTAGCTTTTTTTTTTTTTATTATCCGTACTCTCGGAGGATGTACCGAACGGCTCTGAATCGAAGCCTTGTTTCACGAGAATGCAATTTCGTGTTTAAGGATGGGCTTGAATACTTTGATATTTTTTTTAATAGGAGGCGTTGATTGTACGCCATTGAATTTATTTGATCAATAAATTTTAGAGATTGGGTGATAAATAAAGTAGAATATAACAGTGTGAGTGTCATAACAATGCTTCAAATCGAATTATTGTAGGTGTAGAAATTCATCCATATTTTTCATCGCAATAATTTTTGCTTTCGAAGAAATTGCAAAGTGGAATTTATAATGTTTATTGAGATAATAATTACAACTTGAATTTTAATTATATATTTAGAAGATGAACATTAACAGACGTTCGAAGCGTCAGCCAAAACTGTAATAAATTTTTTCTTCGTTAAGATCTGCTCGAAAATACCATTTTTTAAGCATATAATTCCAATATATAAATAATTTTTCAAATTATCTAAACACTTTGCCTTTGAACTTAATGCGTTTGTGAAATACATTTTAGGTTCGTTATCTTAACGAAGTAGAATTTATATTCAATTTAATAAACTAATTTAAGATATAAACCTATTTAAGATTTAAAATAGTAGGAATTTAATTTATTTTCAAATTAATTCAGATACCTACTAGTTCTATTTTTGTTTTCTTCTGAAATTTTAAATTCCCTTTCTCAAGCCAATATTTCGCATGCGATATCAAAAGACACACACACATTCCCAACCAAAATAATAATTTCAATTAAACAGCCGAGAATCGCCTCCGAAAAAAGAAGGCCTAATTACCATCCATCAGTTTCCTCAGAGCAAGTCACGCAAGGAGCATCCTCGCTCCGCAAACGAGGCCCCAGAGAAAGAGAAGGAAAAAGCAAAACTGGACCAAACGCGAGAGTTCGCGCGAGTCACGAGGTTTCGCTTTGCCAGGCGTCGTGCGGCGCGCCGCGCGGATACTCCGTATCGAACGGCGCTCACGACAAAGCGCACGTCTCCCCCGAGCGCGCCGTGAAAGGATGAATCCGAAGCGCGCGGCCGGGTATGCACTCCCGGGTAACCTGCTTCGTGCACCGGCAGAGGAGTAATTGGAATTTTCCGTCTGCAGTCGTGACCTCGCGAGCGCGCGAGCGGGCCAAACTCCGCCGGAGCGATTTATTCGTTGAACCTGCAGTCTGCCGCGCGCTGCTTTGCGCCGGTCTGGGAAAGAAAGGATCTGGCGAGGGATTCGGTGATTTCGAATTGTTCGTCGGTCGTGGGGTCTCGGCAGTGTTTTTGCCGGTTAAATTTGCAGGGTGTTGGCGGGAAGCTGCCGCGCTACAAATTAATTTCGTTAAATTCTATTTTCGACGAGCAATCATGTAAATGTAAAATTTTTAAAAAAACATTGTAAGTTTGCAAAATTCAAGGGAATGATAAACATAAGTTATTAATATTATCGCCCTCGTACTTTGTCAATAATGAGCTTGAAACCAGGTCAAAAGAGCTGCTAATTGAGCAAAGGAGTTCTACGAGAAACTCTTTACTTGATAACATTGTTCAAAATATAGCTCGAAAAGAAGTCTTTTATATAACTGACGAAATTGATGAGAAAAATTTAGATAAGTTCATTATACGATGCAACGACTAGGCACAAAACCAAAAACATTCAATAGAACTTCAGATCCAAATCTTTTGACTCCCACTAATTAATTCTCATCCCGGATTTGAACCAGATCTCTTTCGAGCCCAAAAGCGCTTCCCGAAAATTTTCTCCGCCAGGATTACAATAACGCTTTGCGCAATTATAATCCGAAAGCAATTCCGTTACGTCGCGGCGCGCGCCTCGTAAAGCGCGTAATTAAACGCCGCTCACTCGGCCAAGAACAAGAGAGCCCGCGGGCGGGAAAATTCATTTTTCAAAGCAATTACACGTCCGCTTCATCCTTTAACCTCTCGGCTTCTCGCGGCCACTTCGCGCGCCGGCATCTCGCGAGTTTTTAGTGCCGCCGCGGCTGACTTTTACGGGAAATGTGTGCCGTTACGATCGAGTTATCGCCGCTCGCGAGAGGTGGCTTCCTTGTAAAATGTGTGGCGGGGCTCAGCGGGCGTTATATCGGCTCTCTTTTATATATTTTTCGAGGCGGAGAGAAATAAATGGGCGGTCGCCGCGCGCCGCTTCCTAGTTCGCGCTTTCTAAAGATATTTTCCGCGCGCCATGGGAAAAATCGCTGCGCGGCGCGCGGCCGCTTTTGTGCTGAAACAGAGGATATAAAGTTGTGGCCGCGTGCAGTGATCAATGACATTTATGGATGTGCCCGACGGTGGTCAGCGTTCTCCTCGTGAAATATCAAGTTGCCCGGCATTAAAAGCCGTCTAATAGTTTTTGCGCGGCCGGCGCATATCGAGGTGGCTGGTTAAAATATATATGTGAAGTTATAGAGCAAGTCTTGTTACATGAAGAAGTTTTTAGCTTTCTCTGAAACTTTTGGAGGGAAAAAGAAATTAACTGTCATAAACATGATTATTTATGTCAAATTATTTATGTCGAATACTTTATATAAATATACAAAACTTTCTCTATCTTATTAATTATTTCCTAAAGTAAGAATTTCTATGGAATTCTTGAAATTCTAAAAGACATCGTAAATACGCAAATTATTATCCTACGACCAGATCGGGTCGCGCGAAACAGCCGCAGATCAAGTCTCTTCTAATTATCCAAGAGGATTTGATAAGCTTGAAATAATATTTCACCGTGACGAGCGCCTCCGAGCCTCGTTCCTCCTGCAACGAAAATTCCGCTTCCTGCAAGCACGATCGTCTCAACGAGAGAAAGCCATCCTCTCCGCCTTACTCGGCTAGAGCCACTCATTAATATTCAAAACACAGCCGGTCCCGCGTCCGCACTTGAGCGCCGTTGCGCAAAGGCCCATTCTTTTTGGCGACTTTCCCCGAGGAGCCGTCGACGCGGCCGTCCCTTCCCTCGAAGGTTTCCCCGCGGTCGCGCAGCGGAAACGGCTCGGCGCATAATCCGCGATTAATGGGTGAAGGGTAATCGATCGATCACGCTAGAACGAGCTCGGGGAATGCACGGACGTGTGGGTGCGCTTGGCTCGATCGGTAGGGGAGCTACCAGCTCGGCGAGATACGGCGCGGACGTGCGACTTGCACCCACTACTGGGCACCTTTATCGAGGCGGAGAGCCGGGCTCGGCTGCTGCGTCGACGGCGAACATCTGCGCCGGGATGTCAGACGGCAGAGCTGCTCTCTCGTGTACTTGGTCCGATCGGCGGCGTGGGTGGCTGCGTGCTTTGTCGCGTGGATGCCGGGCGTTGGCTTTTGCACTCGTGTCAAGCTGATTTTTTTTTTTTTTTCTTTCGTTCATTTTAGAATGCAGAGTCACTGAGGTATTATAATAATGCTGAACGATCGTCAGTTCCCGCTGTGAATAGTCGTTGTGTAGAGGAAAATATAAATCAAGGTAAGTGGTTGAATTGATAGGTTTTTTAAGGATATTCCGAATAGGTGACCGGCAGGAGCCATCTTCATAGCTAGTTTGATTTAGACTTTACTTTTTTTTGGTAAAAATAGCGAGTTTTAAGTAATATTATATGAATCGAAATTTTTTTGAATATCCCAACCAAAAAATGTCAATTTCTATTTACATTGGCTACTTGTGATTATATATTATCTACATAAGGCAAAGGAAGATTTTTTAATCAGGTTCAATCTGCCTGTTTTCTTGAACTACGTGTGCAATAATTTACAAAACCAACCTATCTTTTTGTGAAAAAAATTTGCAATTTACTTGAAAAAATAACGTACCGCCTGCATAAAGACAGACTTAATTAAGACGTCAACATTACTTTCCTTGATATAAACTTGTAATTATCAATCTTTTTGCAAATCATATGCAATGATTTACATAAAAACTATATACGCGATTCGCAAAAAAGTATCTCTGCTTGCCATGTTCCTAATACA
>JAWWEM010038551.1:0-14222 GCA_035582935.1 Ormyrus thymus
AGGATAGTGCAAGTTTGTCCTTCGATTACGATAGAGTATACTAATTTTTAATGAGATATTTTTCTCAGTGTACATACCTTCTTCGTCAAATTAATATTTCCTTTGCCTATTGTTTAATAACTCTTCTTTTGTGCATTGTAATTGACTTTCTATTTAACTGTTTAAAGAAAATAATCAGCTTTCTCTATTAGCAAGTTAATTAAATTTTAATTATTCCATAAAACATTCAACGAGCCAAACGCAGTATATTAAATAGTTTTAACAAAACGCCTTCATTAATATCCCATCAGGGGGGATTGCATCGTAATCCCAATTTCATTCCCGAATTCACCTTCCCGAGCCTCAGTGATGTTTGCTCCATCGCTTTGAGCGATTTTCGTGCGCGTATAATATTCCTTTCGCTTTGAAAGAGGGAGATAGATTGAAAGAGAGAGAGAGAGAGCGAGAGAGAGAGAGAGAGAGAGGAGAAAAGAGGGGAGGCCCGGTCATTTAACAGGGCATCAGCAGAAACAGCAGAAGCCGGCAGTACCCACCGACCTACATTACGAGAAGTCGATCGGTATCACGTGTTTACTCGAATTCGGAAACGGAGCTCCATCTCTCTCGCGCTCTCGGCCTCAGATATGCGATCGACAAATATACGCAATAGGCAGCGACGGCAGCTAATTCTCTCTCTCTCTCTCTCCCCCTCTCCTCGGCGCTCTCGAGAGGGGAGCACGCGAGCCTGGATAAGCCTCCGCAAATAGTGACATTAATTGCCTGCGCCGTCGGGCCTATTTGCATGTCATTATTCAGAATAATTGATGACTATTGCTGGGCCTATGCGTCGGAACTCATTACCATATTTAACGCGACTCGACTATCCTTCTGGCTGCCGGCGCCACTGTACGACGGGCCTTTGATGTACCGCGGAGCCCGCCGGCGAGGCAGCGCCTGCTCTCGCGAACGGCTCTAATGAAAGATTCAATCGCGCGATCTCCCCGTCCTTTTTTCGGAAGAGGGCTCCCGCTCGCGCCTGTCCGCTGGCGGGTCGCGCTGAACCGGTAAGCTCGGCGGAGGCGAGCTGCCGGACGGGGACTATTGTTTTCGAGCGCTCGTCACGGGGTTTGCTGAGCCGTATGGCTTGTGGAGGCGCTGGGGCGATTTCGATCATTATTTTCTTTTGGATTCAGGCTGTGTGTGCTTCCGAGAGATCGTTAAAATAATTACAAGGGTAAGATCGTACTGAGGTACGGCGAAGAAGATAAAGTATAATAATGGGCTTTGAAATTCTATATTCTAAAAGTGTATAAAAGGACATCTAAAAGTTTAAAATTAATAAAGTCCAATGATTATTTATGTTCATGGTAGAATAGAAATTTCTCTAGTCACAAATTGAGTCAATTTAATTTTATTACTTAAAATATCCAAATATATATATTTTTTGTTATCTATATTATCTTAAGTTTCATTCGTAAGTTTTCTTAAATCAAGTTGTGATTCTTTTATAATCTCGAAATTAAATTTTTATTTATAAAAAAGTAGCAGGTTATTCAAAAAATGTGTCCGTTGATCTTCGTGGACAGACTAATATTCTTTGGGTCGCACCTATTGTTAAACGGTGTTTACGACTACTTGCACTACTTGCAGGGTGCGGCGATTCATTACATACTTCTTGAATTATGCGCGTTCTTGGATATAAGAATGTAGTGCAGCCTGACCTGTCTCAGCTTGTTTCACTTAAAATCCCCTCCTATACTGGCAATCTAAATACTTTTAAATAAAATCAAAGTTTTATTTCAAGGTGATACATTTAAAACATCGTACATACATCGCCATCATATAAAGTAACTTTTAAAAACTTTAATTGCTTAGTTTCGTCGTAGAAGTTAAAATATATATATTATTTAAATTGAGTCGACTTCAGACTGAATTTCCCAAAACAGTCTTCGCAAAAGTTTAGATAACTAAACAAAGTTTTTCAATGCCCAGAAATCGGCCAGAAGTGTAGCAAACAAAGTTACCGACATTCGCTTGGCACTCTAAGTTCGGAATTAGTGCAATTGTGCCTCGAAAAAGTACTAAATGATTTTTTTATCAACGACGTGTCCCTCAGCCTGATTTTTCCTCCCCCGGTCCCCCTTTCGCCCCGAATCTGCCGCCTCTCTCTCTCTCTCTTTTCGTTTGCCTTGCGTTCCTTCAAAAGGACGCTAAACGAAAGCAGCGAGGGAATCTAATTCAAAAGTTGTCGGCGTGCAGGGAGCAGGAGGCGCGGGGAGGGGGGAAACTTTGCCGTGTGTTCGTTCGGCACGGCGCAGGTTCCGAGCGTCCGCAGGGAGTTCGCGATTTACGAGCGTCCCGGTGAACGAGACAAAGTGTCCTTACAGGTGTACGTGAGGCTTTCACATTATCAGCAGGAGAGGACCCCCGGCCCGGCTGAATTGCCTTGTAATGGACGAGATAATAAACATCACGCAAAAAGCGCTTTACGCTCCCCTTTGCTGTTTCTTGAATCTTAAATGCTTTGGATCTGTGACTGAGGTGCTGACTTGGCGATTCGAGCGATTTTGTAACAAAAAAGAAAAAAAAACGTTCAATGCAGTCAATTTTCCTTTTTTTTTTATTTAATTAGGAGTTCTCAGGAGGGTGGAAACTACGCAGTGATCCCTCTTGCATAATACAAAAAAATTTTCTTTTAATTAAGTTTGCGAGAGGCAGATCGCAAGGACAAGGCTGTTTGTTAAGTGAAAGCGAGGCTGATTCGTCTAGCTACTCGAGTTCGATTAAATAAGTAATTTATTTTCAATGCTGTTTTCTTAATCTCTATATTTTTTCAATTGACATTTTTTTAAACACACGTTTTGAACAAAGAATGAAGTCTTTTTAGCTCATTGGAATGTAGAGATAAATAAATCCCTTTATTAACGACGAATGGCGTTAATTAAAAAAATAACTAAATTGTGCGAAATTCAAGAAGAATTTAATTCACAATTAGAAAATAATTTGTCAAAATCTCGTAATTAAAGCCTTCCTATTCGAATCGTTGATAAAGTTATACGTTGCATTTTTGACGAACGGTAAACTTTATCTCGAAGCGCACGGATTTATAAGCTCTTAGCGGTGCTACTGATAACGCTTGAACATTTTGCGAATACAGCCACTCATGTCTATCTCTACTGTAAGGGCTTTGAAGGGAACTTGACCGACGGTACTTTACTAGACAGTATGGTAATTTTTACAGGATTATTTGTAATTTTTACTTTATTTCTTCTCTGTGTAGAAAAGCAAATAGAAATGGTGTACGTACAAGCGATTGTTTTGTTACAATCTAAAGTTTTTAATATTATAGAATCAGCTTTATGTAAAATTAACTATAAGAGACTATTTTAAAGAATAGTCTGATGTGATGAAAGCTTTTGACTGAATTTATTGGCAATTGACAATTTTAAATAAAAATTATAGGAAAACTATGTACGTTTTACAAAAGTTTTATAGCGGTAGCTTTGTGTTGAGAACGAGCAGCTTTAATATATTTCAAGTTAAATGTCGGAACTTCTTGTTATATAAAATAATGAAAGCGAATAATAGTTTTATCACCCGATGTGTACATTGTATTTGAATAAAATCTGTAATATATCGTCGTTATTAAATTTATCACTCTGACGTTTGTTTCCAAATTACTATTTCATAGGTTTCTAGGTTTAAAAAGTTCTTTATAATTTTTAGAATGGATGGTTAATAATGAACAAGTAAAATATTATGTTTTTCTAAACAAAGTGCGCAAAGTTCGACTTTACATGCCTATTTAGCTTTGCGCACACGTTTAGAAACATAGTAAACGTGTAACGCGTGCGCGTAGGTGTTCCCCACACGAGTCGGGTTTGTCGCCCGAGCGCAATGAGGAATAGTATATACGTCGTGTACCAAGGGCGCAAATAGCGATATAGCAAAATAATATTGCAATATCTTCAACATACACGGAATTGTTAGGTAATGTCAATATTTTAAAATAATGCAATTCTAAAAATTAAAAATTAATAATTCAAAATGAGCTTTTTGCTCTAAAAAGTTAAAGTTTTACTTCTTACATTCGATTTATTCTGAAGGACATTAATATTTTTCAATTCGTTAATTAAAATAAACATCAAATATCGCTTACGATATGAGTTTTGAGTTTGCATCGTTGGGATGCAACGAAATAATTTTTCTCAATTTGTAAATCTGTTGAAATTAAGCAAATGATATTTAAATATTTATTTTGATGTTAATTTGAAGTATTAAAAAAATAAATACGATAATCAATATAAGTTTAGAATTAAATCAGTTTTCTAATAATTTCATTGGACTCTAACGTTGCAAACTTCCAGGTTCATCTTTAAATAATATATATTTGCTCAACGGTGGCTTGAAACCTGAACTTTATAACTGTTCCTAATACTAATAATAAAATTGATAAAGCTAATGCTAAAAACAAGAGAGTACTCAAATTTACTTATAAAGTTTATTTAAGAATACGGAGCTGTAAATTTTCTTTTTTTGCACAATTCATTGATAATAATTGCAAGGAATTTTGTTTTATATGAATTATTGGATTTATTCCGTGTAATTCTGGTAAAAGGTAGACAATAGGTTTCGTTTAATTAAGCAGAATAACCGACTTGCAATATATATTTAAGAGCAGTTGATGATAGTTCTGGATCAAATGATGCTTAAAATATGTTTGCTTTCAACATTTGCCACAATATTACCAAATACACTTCCATTTCACGCAAATGAATTTTACCCTCTCATAACTTTAAATATCTAAATTTGTAAATTAATACATTGATTTGTTACTAAACGTGCGTTAACGAAATAAATATTGCACAATAAAATAACGAGTGCAATTATTTAAGCGTTATTTTAGATCGATACTGCACTATCGTAATACCCGATTGCGCTTGTTGATCTAATGAAAGAAAACGAAACAACTCGCGTGTCAAATTACAATTTAATCAAAGTACACCTTTCCATTCAAAACTACGCCACGGTCGGACTTGTCCTTTCACTCACAATTACTGATTGTGAACTGGGTTAGTGTGTACAAAACACGCACAGGACCGCAAGGTTCGGCGCTGCTGCGATTCTCCCTTACTTTACAGAGTCACGAAGCGCGCCGCTATCTAACCTTTCTCGCGTTTCTAATGAAAAAACTTTCCTCCGCCCGGCGAAAAAATATCGGACCTTTAAAAAAATTACCTCCCGCATTACGAAAATGGCACGGACCGCCGGCCGTCGGTTTTAATATTTAGTCAGCGCTCGAATCCTTCGCCGAAGGCGGGCTGCGAAGGATCCCTGGTAAACCTACTTTTTCATTACGTTTCGAGAATATTGCACAAAAAACGCGAAAACTTTCGGGGAGAGCGGCGCTAGCTGCCCGCCGGAAAAAATAATGAAAAAAAGGAAAATACTTTAACGTCCGAGGGGGCGGGAGAACTGACCCGGTTTCGACGGATAATTACGACGCACCCGGCACATCTCGCTCTCTGCGAACATTTCATCCGATGGAGTTTGCAAATTTCATGCGGTCAAATAGCGAGTAAAGCTGTACTTAAGCTTAATGGTCGCGGTCAATGCGATTTCGTCGACAAATCAGCAAAATAATTTCTGCAGCGGCGAAATTCGAAAAATTTCTTTCTCGTTACCGACAATTTGCGCGATAAAAATAAATATTTGCTAGTCGCTCTCAGCGCGTTCGGTTTGTTAATATCGTGATTCCGTTTTAATGACTGACTATGCATATAAATTTCAGTCATGTGAATTTGTCTTTCATCTTCTGCCATTTGGATAGAACGTGCTAATGATCTATCGTACAGTTACATAACTTTCGTGGTAATTTCGCCCTAATAAACAGCAGGTTTCAGATTAGAAATATCATTTTTCAATGAACCATTCAATCAATAAATTTAACGTATCCTAATTGACGACATTTGAAAGGTAAGATGAAACCCCATCTGCTAAAAAAATTATTACAAAATGTTTATTCTAAAGTTATAGTCAAACAAAGATTTACTTCAAATAAAAATAAAATTTATACTCAAATACTTATTCGTCTATTTAAAACAAATAAAGATTTTTCATCCTTCAAATCTTCCTAATTGGAATGTTCTACAAAATTACAGATAATTAAACAAAAATGGATTTTTCTTGTTGCTAGAAGGGCTTGTTAGCGCTAAAAATGCACAGCTGCAGCACGTAGATCAATCAAAAAGATTTATTTTCGTTCAAACCGGCGTTGCAATCAAATTAAAATCCATTTGAACGCGCAGCGTAACTTTTACAAGCGGCGACAATCGAATTATCGAGCAAAAGCAGCCAGGCAAAGATAACTTTGCTCTCGCATCAGCAGAAAAACGACTCGCGCTCGCGCTCGAGTCCCTCTTCCCGCAATTTGATCTCTAATCTCCGTGCTTTTCCGCTCGGCATAGTTTAACATTTTCGACGAGCTCGGAGTCCGCACCCGTCAACGGCACAACCGCGCGCCCGGCCAAAAACAAAGCGGCGACGCGGCGCGCATTCCCCGAACAAAGTTCGCCGATGCTCGAGAGACTCCCGCACTGCGGATAGGCACGTGCGCACATCCACAAAAGAAGCTGCTCTTATTAAGTGCGACAAACACGCATCGCCTCTCTCTCTCTCTCTCTCTTTGAGGCCGCGGGGCGCGTGTGTGCTGCGAGAGACGGGGCGCGCGATTAAGTGAGGCGTAGTTTTAATTGGGAGACATGTCGATGCGCGAAAGGGCTGCTCGCACGGATGTGGCAGGCGAGGGAAGCCAAAGGGCCCTTGTAGCCTCGACGGCGAGAAGTTCACGAGAGGCCTCGAGTGCTTTGTTGTAAATACCCCACAGCCGAAGCCTATACGTCGGCGCTGTAAATTAACGTTTTGCTAAGCTTGATGACGTTTTTTCTCGGAGCTGCGCGACGAGACGGGGCTCGGAGGGTAATAATAAACAGGCTGCGCTCGAATGCCGAATTCCTGTCTGAAGAGCTGTCTTGAGCGAAGGGACTCGCGCTTTGGTAAAGGGCATTTGACACTCGTTTGTCGGTTCTGCTTGATATTATGAGTTCATGACTGCTAAAGTAAAAGTTACACTTTAAAAAACTTTCCTTTGATAAAGTAAACGTTAAATCTGATGTCACTGTATTGAGTAGTTTAATTCATCAGTAGATGTATACAAGATGTATAATACGCTTACATTCCAGGTCTCGCTAATTAATTACTGATGCAAGCGCATTAGCTTCCAAAGTTCTAATATTCTTGATGGATTGCGGTTGCGAAAATTGAAATTAGTTAAGTTAATAAAGGAAACTCGATTTGAGAACTTTATTATGCATATATCGACGCGTAAGAACAAATTTGTTATCTATCTTTCATTACAAAATGTCAGTGAGACTGCAAATGCCTTAAAATGTGATTTCGAAAAAAACGCTTTTCAAATTAAAACAAGCTACAAAGTGTTACTTCGTGATCTTGTAGACTGCATCTTAAAAATATTTTTCGCTTCGAAATCGATTGCAGATATGTTTTAAGGATTTATAGAAAAATTTAAGTCTGAAAAATAAAATTTCTCGAAAGTTTTAGGGTGGTGTTGTGCCAAAGCCCTTCTAGATATGGAAAATATACTAAAATTCAATGCTCAATGATGGTCTCAACTCAATGCATTTCACCGTCTTCATCAAGAATAACTAAAAATGGCGAGATTTATAGATTTCAGAGCTTAACTAGATTTCCTTTTAAATGTAGAAAACGTACTTTTAAAATAAGGGATCAAGCAGGGATTATTATATAGTTACTACTGGATTGAATGAAGTTATTTAATTAGAAAAATTTTCGATTAAATGAATGTTATTGAAAATATCTAGTCAAGTAAGCTTTTTACGGACCAACAGTGCAGAAAATTCTGTGAGACGTTTGAAGATTGCTAAAAGTGCAGAAAAACTCTATTTTATCCTGAAAATTCTTGAAAATGATAAAAAAAAGTCTAAAACACCTTTATGTTTCCAAAAAATTTAATATTTTCAGTTTTATGAAGCTTTTCTGATTCCTATATTTCTTTTTATTGTCAAGATGGGGGAAAAGAAAAGTACTCTTTCGTAACGAGTTTATTTACCTCCCAGTTTTATTGCTTTTGTCCCCGAGATATGATCGCGCAAGACAAACTACGGAAAGCTATTACTAGTGATAATTGAAATAGAAATATATCAAATTGATTATGATATAAACATTTATTTATTGTAGCAAAATTTACTTTCTAAATATCTCTAATTTTAAGTAACTTCGTTATGTTAAAAACGTCTCAGTGTTAGTACAGAAGGAATCCTGAAAATATCATTGTTTATACTTTTTCTTTTTGACTTTGATTTTTGGAAAGAATAGATCGGTCATGTTTTATTAATATCCCTTTTTATAATTTGTAATTGAAAACTTTAAAAATAAAATATTTACGAACCTTATAGTAATCTGTAATAAACAATTTCAAAACTCTCGAAATAATTTCGCTTCCAACAATCAATAGTATTTTATTTAAACGAATGAACATCTAGTGCAGGTTTTTTTTAAGTATCATTGTGATCGAGCCGATTTCTTTCACCAAAAAACGTCTTGTAATTTAGTTCTCGGGAGGTAACAAGAGCGGGAGGTAGAAATTTCATTCTCACGGATATTGCACGTGATATAACGGTTTCTCGTTGCAGTTGCAGTAACGCCCCAAGGCGAAAATGAAGGTGTGTATAATCGGTGATATGACTTGTAGGAGATAATGATGATAATCAGTTGTCGTCGTTAACTTTGGTCTTGTATTGAAATTCATCATTGTAGTGCTTGAAGTTTTTGAAAGTTTTAATGAAAATTTTACTGAAAATGAAATTTAATTGTTTTCAAAATTTATTTTGATTGTGACTAATATGAGGTAATGTATATCATATGAAAATCAAGATTAAATTTAAATAAGTTTTGTTAAATCAATTTAATTTTTATTATTTTTTGTACTTTGCGATTTTAATGATAGACATCGTTTCCAATTTAATGTTCACCTTATTTGTAAATCCATAATATCTTTTTACATAAACTGGACACAGAAAAATTTGCTGCTTCAAATTTAGAAGTCTTTCTTTCATTCGAGTGCATCAAGTGATCTAGTTAATGGCTTTTTTGCCAGATGTATTGATCTGCAATAATATTCTGACCCAGTTTTAGAAGCTCAATAAAGGATACTTCGTACCTCATCCGACATTGTCGAGGACCTTCAGCACTTAAACTTTCAATTCGAGCATTGATATCCGTAGTGCCTTTTGATCATCATTTTTCAAACTTGAAATCTTCATACAATTATTTCTTTAGAAATTCAAATAATTATTGATGATAGTTGTAAGTTCAATAATTTAATTTATACATGGAATTGTATAACCATAATTATACTTACGTCTATATATAGAAATTCTTTTTAATTAAACAAAATGATAGACTTTATAAAATTATTACTCAATTTTATATAAATTAATAAAACGATTTCATTATAAAATGCTATGTATTTCTAATCATGCAATAAACAACAACTCAATAACCCAAAAGTTGGGTTAACTATGACTCAAGTTGGGTTATTGGGACTTGGTCTATTGGGTTATTTTTGACTCTTCTTGGGTTATTGGATTAATTTTGACTCAAAAGTGGTAGACTTTTTTCCCTCTCGTGTCAATTAAATTGTTTTAAACTAATTTTCAATTCAAATATTATAGATTTTGACAACTACATTTCCCTTTGAAAAATTAAATTAATCTTTCATGCTTTAATATTTCCAGCCATCATTTTTTAAAAAAGAGATATTGTTACGATTTCATGCTCACCAGTCAGTCGCTCTACCATAACTCCTCATCTTGTGATTCATGTTAAAAAATAGAATTTCAAAACTTTACTTTAATAATAATTAATTGAAATATTGCATTTTTCACAGTCTAACGTGTGTAATCATCGAAAGCACATTTCAGCGGGCAAATACTACTCGTCGCACGACAATGATTTGTCTTGAATTCTCGGCAAGGTAAATAACGCGGGCACTGGGTTAGCGAGCGCGCGCGATGTTAAGGTCGTTCAATTCACTTTATAAGAGTGGCGCGTGCTTTTTTAGTCCTACATAGCGGAAGATCGTTCGCGTCGAAGCTCTTTTCATTGTCGCGCGAGAGAGGCGACTTCTCTCAGGCATTCCTTTTTCTTCGACGTTTTTTGCGCTTTTCATGCGAAATGTCGCGCTGGAATTTTTATACAACACCTGATGTACGAACTGTGCAGGCACGTAGCGGATGGTGGAAAAGTGCTAAAGAAAACATTGAAAACGCTGAGTACAGAGGCGGAAAATGCGAGGATCATGAGTGTATGAGACTTTGCTTTTGAGCTGCTTCAACAATCTCCGAATGCCGTCGAGATGGCTGGATTGCTGCGCGAATTCCATTTCATCGTTGGGTTCGTCATTGAATGAAATTTTAAATAAAATGAAAAATTCTTTTTGAGCTTACAGCATTTGCGACTATTCGAGAGCCGGAAAACGCGCAGATTTTCATGTGAATGCGGCATAGAAACGTTTCGGACCAAAAGGTAATTCCTAAAGGTAATTCCTTTCATGCTTAAACTGTGGAGCTAAAATTGTGAACACTATTCAATTTTAAGAAACATAAAAATTGTTTAAATCTGCAATATCAGAGAAGAGGCCGCATGTATTGGAGAGGCCAAATAGGCAAATTTGATCGTACGTTGCCGGTAGAAGGGAGGTGTTTGAATACACTGGAAGATAAGCGGCGGGGTTTCGACCCTATCGCGAAGAAGGAGCTCGTTCTCTTGCTACCGGACCTCCGAAGGAAGCACACCTCTTGCGACCTGGATCCCTCAAACCTACTACGCACATAGAACAAGTTGAGGGGCGATACAGAAAAATCAGCCCGGCGTCACCACATAACTGCCGACGACGTCTCAGGTCCAGGGACTCTAGGAGGTCCAAGCCGCTATCGATTGAGCAACCACGACCTCTCCACCAACCGGGACCACGCCGGACCATTGTCGCCATTTCCAGATCGACGTACACAACACCGAGACCATCGCCACGTCGGAACGTCCTCCCCACACCATCGAAAGAACCGAAGAACAGGTGCGCCTTTTCGCGTATCGCGTTGCGAAATACGCTAACTATAAGAGCGACTTCATTAAGGTCATTTTGATTTCGGTCCCGTACCGTTTTATATAAGTTAAGAAATAAAATCTTGTTATATCTACCATATATATATTTTTTCACATTATTTCGCCAGTTGAGAATTCTCAAACCTTCACAAATCTAAAGCATGTTCATTGTTAATGAATTTTTTGTATTTTTGTTACTAGACTCTAAGGGGCTTATACTCGTTTGATTAAAATTAAACAAATCATAAACAAATATTTATATAAATATTTATTTTTCACTGGAACTTTTATTTACACAAATTATAAATCCTTTGATATAGTGTTAAAAATATGTTTTAAAAAGTACTTATACATTGATGGACGAAAACTACTTGGAATGTAATTTTATTTTTTTAAAATTAGCTTATTAATTGTTTTTATCAGGAAAATTATGCCGTTTTAGCAGAAAAGTTATTTTAACTACTACTATAAGTAAACTGATATATTTTTTTATCGTTAACACGCAAATTACCTAGAACCGGTAGCCTATAATTCCTTAAGAAAGCAATTAGACAGGATTAGCTTATCTATACCAAGAGCTTCGGCAGGAAAAAACGAGCGCAAGACCGGAGTAGTTCTTCAAGTGAATTATTAAGCCGGATTCGTTAATAATTTGCAAACTATCGATCAGTCCATAAGCCCCGGCACTTATCGATTACAGCGCTAATTTCGCCGATACAACGGGCTACCGAGAAAGAAGCTCAGAGCGAAATAAAGCGCTGCACACCGCGTCGAGTATAGTACTTACACGCTGGATCAGATCGGCAGATTATGCTAATGTACGCTCGTAAACCAAAGACAGCTGATGCGCGCGGCTTCCCCGGGCATTACTTCGCTCGCGCGACCCCCCCTCCCCCGCCCCCGTAGTTCGACAATGTATATTGTGACGCTTCGCGCGTAAAGCTTCAGCTCAGCGTGTCACCTCGGAATCGGCGAGATTACGCCTCGTCTATTTACATCGGCTGCGGTTCAGCTCGCACGTCGTCGCGGTGCCGATAATATCGAGCAGAGGGAGGAGGAGGATGAGGCGGAGGGCTTCTAGACCAAAGCGCAGCGCGGATTATTAAAAGCGGCCGTGTAGTAACGTGTTTACCGAGTGCCAGTTCCCTGATGCGGGCTGCTACTCCCGATGCTGCGCTTTGACGGGCGGCCTAATTAAAACTGTCGCGCCGAGAGCGGTTTGTTTACTTGGTTAAAGCGCCACAGTCGGTTAATAGACGCGATGCCGGCGGATGCGCGAGAAAAAAAAAAGAGGAAATTTACGGGACAATTTTCTGATTGGCGCGAGGGTGATTTTCGCGTTAGGATGGAAGGGGAGATTTTTTAAAAACTCGTCCTCTATTTTTGCATATTTTTAGTGTGGTTCTCTTCCGTCGGTGAGATGTGCAATTATTTTTTTTATGAAAGATTTGACTGGAAATTAAGTCGATTTAAAAAAGTAAGCGGAAAAATATTAAAACAAAATGTAGTGATAAAGTGTATTAAGATTTTTCCATTTTTTTTCCATTTAAACAAAAATTAGTAAAATAATAAAATCATTGGATATATTTTCAAATGAGCTCGCGAAATAAGTTTAATCAACATAATATCACAGTATATCACAATTGGCATCTTTGTAGATAAAATTATGCAGTTGAGTAAAAATGCATCTTTTTCGTTTCACCCAAAGCCTACATTACCAAAGCTAAGTGAAGGATCCAGAATTTATCTCAATTTACAAAAATTTTATTTGAAAATTAATTAATATCATAAATTCAGTCCGAGATTGCCTGCTAGAATGTGAAAGTGAAGGTAATCTTAATTAATAATCTTGCTTCAAGCTGCAGGCTTCTAATGAGATTTGCAAGGATTCCCTATAAGATCTCATGATTCTCTTTACATGAATTTTCATTAGGGAATAAATTGCTGATGATCCGCGCTCGCAGCATATATACACGTGCTGCGCTTTGAAATTGCTTTCTTGATTGCACAAAGAGGATACGCATTCGAAATTGTTCTATTTATGTGTTATGCAAATAAGTTTCGCGCGGCTCCGCCAGATTCTTGAAAGAAAAGCTTTGCTCTTTCAGCTTTTAACCTTTTACCGCGTCTAAGAATTCAATGGCATTATTAACGGCGGAGGAGCGTTTGAATAGTTTTTAATTAGAATTGATAGGATGCTGCACTTTGAAGGGAAACGTAATGCGTTTCGCACTTTTAGTGCGCGTAATAAGGAGGAATTTTTACTGATGAACAGTGCGCCCGGATAAATATTCCTTTTAACGCGATACGACCAATGTGGCAACCTTTATGCAGAAGCAGCTGCCTCTAAAATGCCAATTTGCCGCGGTTTACGACATATTCCAGCTGACGGGATGTTTTACACCGTGCTGTTTCTTTTACAATATAAATTTTTCTCACGGCCCAAGGATACCAATTTAAATATTTGCCGCTTTTATGGTTCAAAATAAAAAATATTATTGAATTCCTTCCCGTAAAAAGCGGCATTAAAAAGACTCCCCTTTTTGTTAATAAAAATTAGTCCCGTCGCACATTATTACGTGCACTTGTTCGCCAGTCGGAAATTTCAGCGTACGACGCGCGTTACTGCGTCGACGATTTATCCAAAATCAATAAAGTTTATAAAAGACTCGACGCGCAGTAAAAAGTGTAAAGCGATACCGTTATATATATATATATATATAAAAAAGAGAGATCCTCGGAGGCCAGTGGCGGCATTTTATAAAGCACGAAAGTTCCTCAATAAAGTTCAGCCACAATAAATTTCATATCAGAGCTTAGGAGGGAAGTTTGATTTTCCGTATAAATCGGCGAGGCAGCACAGATAAGGGAGAGGCGATAGCTGCACGGGGATAAAAGGTCGTGGCGGCTACTTCGGCCGTCCGTATGTTATTTACTATTTGATTGATCACCGAGCGAGAGGACTACAGAGAGAGAGAGAGAGAGAGAGAGAGAGAGAGAGAGAGAGAGAGAGAGAGAGAGAGAGAGAGAGAGAGAGAGAG